>JACXGJ010016511.1:0-12232 GCA_016801105.1 Esox niger
TTTTGTGTGTGTGTGTTTGTGTGTGTGTGTGTGTGTGTGTGTGTGTGTGTGTGTGTGTGTGTGTGTGTGTGTGTGTGTGTGTGTGTGTGTGTGTGTGAACAGATATAATGCTGTAAATAGTAAACTAAACACAGACTACCAAAGCCCTAAGATTGATGTGACAGTTGACCGTCCAACAACAGAAACTTAGTGAACCTCCTCCTGTTAACTTGGCTACTAACCATGAAGAAGGAGAACCATGTAGCACAGGAGGTGAACAGAAACTGATAGAAACATGGATAGAAAACACACACATCTTCTCCTGTGTTTCAGGGTCTCTGTCCCCTCTGATCCAGTGTTTCCTCTCTACCTTCCTCTCCTGTCCTCCTCTCCTTTTCTCTTCCTCTTCTCTTCCTCACTTTCTCTCACCCTTCTGCTATCGTTGCTCCTCCTCCTGTTTTTCTCTTCCTCCCCGTCTCTCCTTATCTCCCTCTGCTCCTCTTTAACTCCCCTCTCCTCCTCTCCTCTCATTCTCTTTTTTCTTTCATTCCACCTTTCCTTTCTTCCTATTATCCTTTTACTCCCCTCCTTTTCTCTATCTATCTCTTCCTCTCATCCTTTCCTACTGTCTTATTTTTCCACCTCTACATCAATCACCTCTCTGTCTCTATCCTCCTCTTTCTCTCTTCCTTGTCCATCACCTCTCTGCCTCCCTATCACCTTTCCACCTCTCTCCCCCTTCTCACTTCCTATCCTTCTCTCCTCCTCTCTTCCTCTCATTTCCTTCCTTTCATCCTGTCTTCCTCTCCCAATGTCCATATCTACACTCTCACTGTTCTCTTTTTCCTCTTGCTCTCCTCTGTTCCTTTCATCCTCTCCTGCTCTCCTCCTTTCCTCAGCTTACCATCTCCTCCTTTCTCCCCCTCTGCTCTTCTATCTTCATCTTCCTCTCCTTCTGCTCTGCTCCTTTCTTCCTATCCTCTCTTAATCCCCCTCTCTCCTCTGTTCCTGCCCTCTTTGCTTCGCCTCTTTCCTCTCCACCCTTTACTCCTTGTTCCTGTTCCTCTGCTCCCCCTCTCCTCATTTCTCCCCCTGCTCCTCTATCATCATCAATTCCACCCCCCGTTTCGTCTCCTATTTTCCTCTACTCCCCTTTTCTTCTCCCCCTTTTCTTCTCTCTTCTCTCTCCTTTTGTCTTTGTCCCTTCTGCTTTTCTCTTCCTCTCCCTCTATCCTTTTCCTCCTCTTTCCTCCTCTAGTCCTCTGCTGTCTCCCTCTCATCCTGTCTTCCTTTTCTCTTGAATTACACCTTACTCCCTCCTCTCTTTCTCCCCTCCTCTTATCTTCTACTCTCTTCCTCTTCTCCTCTGCTCCAGTCATCTCTTTTCTCTTCATCCTCTGTCTCTCCTATCCTCCTTTTTCTCTGTTTCATCTCTCTTCCCCTCCTCTGTCTCTCTCCCCTGCTCTCCCCTTCTGACTTCCTATCCTTCTCCCTCTCTTCCTTTTCTCTCCATCTCATTCTTACCTCCTTTCCCCCTTCTCTTCCTCTCCCAATGCCCACGTCTGTTCTCAGGCTCTACTGTCTTCTTCTCTTATTCTCCTCTTCGTTTTTTCTCTCCCTCTGTTTTACTGTATATTCAATTCAAAAGGTAACAAATGTAAAGCAGTTACAAAAAACAATTTACAAAATCCAATTAGCAATTTTTTATGTGTTAATCTATTATGCACGCAGTTTATAACAAGTGCAAAACTGTATATGAATGTAAATAAAATAAACACAAATGTATTGTGTTAATTAAATCCTTGGTGCTCTACCTAAAGTACTTTTATTATTTCACCCAATAGATTTGGGATCTAGTCAATACTGGATATTCTTTCAAATTCTTTATTGGTCAGTGTGATTTGAGGAAAGAAACTGTCTCTTGTCCCTGTAACAACTACGCCATCTGCTGCCCATCCTCCCCCTGCAGGAGGCGGGCCTCAGCGCTCGATGTCACCGGCCTTCTGACACCACAGCCCATCATCAACCCATCACACCTGTTGTCTCCTTTAGCGCACCTGATCCTCATCCAGTCATTTTCCCCCAGTATATGTGTTCCCTCTGCTCCCTTTGTCTTTGTGTGTTATTGTCTCTTTGCCGTGAGCAGACTTCAGCTGCAATAGATTAAAAATACTAAAAGTCTCTACGACAGCCTCCTCAGTCCGCTGCTCCTCTCCTCATACAGCTGACAGTCCCCATATATTTGACAGGATTTCAGGAAGTGTAGTTTGGTTTCAACCAGGTTTTCTGGGTATTGGAGTCTGTAGCAGAACTCAGAAAAGACACAGAAACAGGTAACGTTTGGAGCTGTGGTTGAGGACCTTTATTTCAACCAAAACCAAGGAGTCAGTCTACAGGCTGCTACATAGAAAAACATACAGTGGATTCTGTTGGCACTTTAAGTGTTTCCTCCTTCTCTCCTGTTTCTCTCTCATCTTTCAGAGGCAACACAGAAGGGCTCAGTCTTTAGATTCCACTGTGTTTCTGTCTGTCAGACACATTTTTTGATCCCCTGTAGGCAAACACAGTGCAAGTCATAGACTAAAAATTCACGATGTGAAGAAAAATTGTGTTGTCATATTTTTTTTGAGGCTATAGTTGTGGAACATTCTCTCCTGACCCCATTTTCATATCAGATGACCCTTAGTTTGGGAACCTCTGCTTTAGGCACATGTGACCCCAATACACCCGCTGTGCAATTTACATGGTTAATAACATGGACCTCCCTGCCAGAGCTGAACTTTGGGGATGTGTACATAGTTATATCATCTCCTTACACTGCTACCAAAATGAAAGTGTACAACAGTACAGACAGATATCTGTACATTCCATCAGGGAGGGTCAATAATACAACTGTTTGGGAGGTGAAGGAGAAGAAAGTCTTCATTGTCTAAGTGAAGTTGAGTGATGATTTACCTACATTACTGTTGGTTCTGTAGGTGGTCAGTGTAGCGTAGTGCATCCAGTATAACACAGACTATAATGACAAATATACTGGTCATAATATAAACGTTTCCCAATGTCAGGTAAACCATTCCTACTGTTTAAATGACCCACCGTTGACAGCCTGGGTTGCTGTGGTAGAAGGTTGGATTGGTGTGATTTTCTCCTGTATTGACTGTGTTATTAACTTAGCTAACGCTATGGGTGTAGCAAGAGAGGTTTGCAACTATCTGTCATTTTGAAGTATAACTAGTAGAAGTTTTGGAGTTGTCAAAAGAGGGAAATAGAAGAAGAGTTTATTTTGCCAAGTGGGCGTTCCCACAAGCTGGGACATCACGTGAAAACTATCAATTCTAGGTAGTATCACAGGAACACGGACCGTCCAATCAGGAGAAACACAGGACCATGTCCCGTCCACTCAGGAGAAACACAGGACCACGGACCGTCCAATCAGGAGAAACACAGGACCATGAACCGTCCATTCAGGAGAATAAACAGAGGTCCAGGACACTGAAGGATTGCTTCTACCTGACTGGATGGTTTTGTGTGTGTGTGTGTGTGTGTGTGTGTGTGTGTTTGTCTGTGTGTGTATCCCACAGATGACAGAAAAGAAGAAGCAAATGTGATCATTATAGATATTGTCTGCTTTGCAGAATAGTTCCACAAGGCTGTTTGTGGTCTGACTTCAATGATAAATAGTCAAATACTAATGGGTGTCATAATCATATTGGACTGCTTGCAAAAAAGGTGACAAACGTCATTCTTCTGTTCACATTCATTGTGGTACAATGCATATTTGTTTAAGGAAAAAGGTTTTAACAGTGTTTTTGGAATGGCAGAACTGTTCCACATGGTTCTGTGGTCTTATTTCAATGAAACATGGTGTCAAAAAGTGTAAAAAAGTCTAATTATTTCATTTTTCTATTCACATTCAAATAGAAAAATCAATTTCGCTTATGAAAGTATTTATTTTATTGTGCATTTTTCCCTAAAACACTACCTTTTAAGAACAAAAACTTGCATGTGTCAGGATCGTCTGGGTGCAAGAAAGGTGGAGCGGTTCATGTGCCCGCTGCCCGCCGGAACCAAGCGTCCACCGCAGGGGTACCGGTCTGGCCCGGGGTCCAGGGTGCCAGGACCGGCTGATACCCCAGGATGCACTGAAAGGGGGAAATCCCTGTGGAGGAGTGGTGCCGGGAGTTCAGCGCGTACTCCACCCAAGGCAGGAACACCGCCCACTCCCCCAGCCGGTCCTGGCAGTAGGACCGAAGGAGACTGCCCACGTCCTGATTTACACGCTCCACCTGCCCGTTGGACTGGGGATGGTAGCCCGAGGTCAGGCTGACCGAGACCCCCAGGTGCTGCATAAAGGCTTTCCACACCCTGGACATAAACTGGGGGCCCCGGTCCGACACAACGTCCTCGGGCACCCCATAGTGACGTGTGTAAAGAGAGCCTCGGCGGTCTGCAGGGCCGTGGGGAGACCGGGCAGAGACAGGAGACGACAGGTCTTAGAGAAGCGGTCCACAACGACCAGGATGGTGGTATGGCCCTGGGACAGGGGAAGATCTGTTAGGAAATCTACAGACAGATGGGTCCATGGCCGTTGTGGAATGGGTAAGGGGTGTTACTTACCCATAGGCAGGTGTCGGGGTGCCTTACTCTGGGTGCACACCGAGCAGGAAGAGACGTGCACCCTCACATCCTTGGCCAAGGTGGGCCAGCAGTACTTAACGGCCAGGGCCCGCATGGTCTGCCCGATACCAGGATGACCGGAGGAGGGAGAGGTGTGGGCCCAGTAGATGAGTCGGTCACGGACAGACGTCGGCACATACGTGCGGCCCTCAGGGCATGAGGGCGGAGAGGGCTTGTCACGCTGTGCACGAACAATGTCCGCGTCCAACTCCCACACCACCGGTGCCACGATACATGATGCCGGTAGTACAGGACTTTGTGAAAAAGCGGGCCCCGTGCATCCTCTCGACCTCCACAGAGATCAAGGGGAGAGGGTAGCGGAACGGGATGGTGATCTTATTCAGCGCCCTGTAATCGATGCACGGGCGCAAACCACCGTCCTTCTTTTTCACAAAGAAGAAACTCGAGGAGACCGGTGACTTGGAGGGCCTAATGTATCCCTGCTCCAACAATTCCTCAACATACACGGACATAGCCGCAGTCTCGGTGCGGGACAGAGGATACACGCGACCCTTAGGGAGTGCGGCTTCACTTAAGAGGTTTATCGCGCAATCCCCCGGCCTATGAGGCGGTAACACAGAGGCCTTAGCTTTGGAGAAGATCCCATGGATCCCCAGATCAATGGGGACGGCAGTGTCGAGGTGGTGGGGAGGAACAGCCTATTCGATGAAATTTCCATCACATAAGCTGCGCAAATAAATTATAGGAGTGAAAACTCCAGGACCAGTGGTGTACCCACTGCAACCGCTAGGGGAACTGTATTAGCATAGCTACAGCACACAAATTTAGCATTTTTACAGGACAATGGCCAAACTACCTCATGGCATACAAACAATGTCTTGATTAACCGCCTAAATTTGAGGGAATTCACAAATGTACATATATTTTTATTCCAAATAGTGGTGGTCAGCCACACATTTTATGCATTTTCTTTGACCACGTCTGTGGTTCAGTTGAATGTTCTATCAGCAAAAACGGGGGATGACTTTAGGTCTCTTCCCAAATGACATCCCAGCGCGCACCTGTCCTCACACCTGTCTTCAATCTCCACTCACACACCGGTTCCCAGTCTCCTCATCACCACACCCTATAAGTACTGTTCCCTGCCACATCTCCCTGCCAGATCAATGGTTCATGTTTACATGCCACATCTTACGCTTTCCAGACTCTCGTCCTGCCTTCCAGTGTTATGACCGATCGCCCGTTCCCCACTATTCTGCCTGTGCTCTATCTGTACGTATCCGGAATGCTGATCTCTCGCCTGTCCCTGACTGTACTTCTGCCGCCCGCTCGTTTCCCGACCACCTGCCCGTCCCTGACTACTCTGCCTGCCGCTCATCTGTGCCTTCGCCACTCCTTAACTGTGCCCGTGACAATTCAGTTGCTTTCTAAACCTTACATTTCAATATTAAAGCTATTGAGAGGAAAATATATTCAGCTTTCACTTAATGTTTGATTATCCCAAAAGTGAATATGTTTGTGTTGAGTAAATTACCACACATGAGACCAGTTTGACCACTCAATATTAACCCTTGGTTATAGGCTACTCTGATGTAATGGGAAAAGCTGGTAGAGGACATCCCAGGGGGTGTGCCCCCCTTCCTGAAGCCCTAAGCTTCACCCACATATGGTGAGCCATTAAAAAGGCCAAATGTTTTGTTTAAAGTATATGAATATTAAATTCACACACATAAAAAATCTGACATGGTCCTCAGATTTTCATTTCAATTTAGCCAACATTGTTTGTGAACAGAAGATTTAGATTTAGTCTCCAACTTATGTAATCTTTTTGCTGTTTGTACAAATGTGCTGATTATGATCTACACAGCAACTCAACATTAGGGTGGAAATTAAGAAAACGTATTAATGGCGATGTAGACAGAAAACCCAAATCCAGGTGCAATAAATAATCCAAAGGACACTCAATGTAGGTCTTTAACACTTACATCAATCCCTTACTTGTTCATTAGTCAATTTACCATCCTAGAATTTAAACGCCATTAAAAAGTATTATCCCAGTTATCATCAGTAAATAGAAATAAGAGAGCAACTATATTATTTACCCAAACTCAATTCAGCATCTCATCACCAGCATTTGCAGTAAGCTGGTGACGAGACCAGCTAAATGTTTGTTCAAGTATCGTCGTATTGTGCTCCTTGAAACAACACCACTACCTTTTTCCAGAGAAGCCTGTATTTCTCCTGAGGTCATCTGTGAGTTTTTCTTTGTATTCCGAACAATTCCTCTGGCAGAATTTGTTGAAATCTTTCTTGATCTGGCTGATCTTCGCATGGTGTCAAGAGATTCACAGATGTTCAATTCTTAATAAGTGATTGAACAGCACTGACTGACATTTGCAAGGCTTTGGATATCTTTTTATATCCTTTTCCATCTTTCTAAGGTTCCATTACCTTGTTAAGCATTTCATTTAACTGTTATTTTCTTCTCTCCTTGGCTCAGTATCATATGCTCAGTGCATTCAAATGAGAGCTAACAAACTCATTGACAGTTTTAACACGAACACTAAGTGCAATTCAAAAAGCCACAGATGTCTGAAATTTAACATTAATTGACATTTTCATCTGTGTGTGTCACCCTTGTGTGTCTGTAACAACGCCAAACATTCAAAGCTACAGTATGTAAGCTTTTGCTCACGGCCATTTGGGTGATATCTGTAATCATTATTATTTAAAAAGAAGCAAAACAACGGTGACAATAGATGGCTTCATATAATCACTATCCTTAAATAAAACACTTTTTTTGCATGATCAACATTTTCCAATTCCTGCCAGGGTAAAGCAAACTTATGAGCACAACTATAGCTGTTATATAAAAGTTTAATTGATAATGCAATTGAGTTTTATGAGCTTTGTGTAATAGAATGAGGTGATAAACTGACAGGATGATAATGTATTTTCCTACATTTGTGTGCCTACTGACAATATAGCACAATGCATATATCAAATATCTATAATGTTGTATTTCCAAATAATACATTCTCTCTCGTCTCCACTGTTTTGTAACCATGTATTTTTATAGTGTTGGTATTAATTGTTAACTTTATTGTTGGTGCATTAAGTTGTATGATTTGTTTAATGTGCACTACAGGCTTTTTGTTGACATGCTCACAAAACACTATGAATGACGTATATTCAGTGGCATCGATTCACACAGGGTGAGGAAGGACACTCTGTCACAAGGCTGCTGGTGGCAGGACACAGACGCAGAGACAATGTGGGGCTGGTAATCCATGTTTTAATGAAAATAATGAAGAACCAAATAATGGCAGCTCCTGTGACTTTGGGTCATCTACAAACCATAACAATCCACACAGAGTGGGTTGAAACATTCACATAAATGCATTCCCCAATTTGAGGCAGGTGTGGATTGTTGCCTCCAATTGGGGAGATCAAACTAAAATAGAGATGCCTAGAGGCACCTTCTTTTGTCCTGTCCTGACTATGGCCCCAGTCCAGTGCAGAAAAAGCAAGGGGCATAGCCAGGACATGACAAACTGGGATACAACAGCGTGGCCAAAACTCCACCAAACTGTCCATCTACTTCAGGAATCACATTGTGTTTCCAACACTTTCATAATTAAACATGAGTGTTGAGAATTAAATTGGAAACAGAACTTAAAAAGGTCTATAAATATACACTATACATAAATCTGTTTTTATTGTATATTTGATATGCCTACTAAAGCTTCAAACGGTTCAGACCAGCAAGCAAAACCAGCCGACAGTGAGAAAAAGCAGCAGACAGCCACAGTGGTGAGAAGTTAAAAAATAGACACTGGCAGATAGAAAGAGAAAGACTGAGAAAGTGACTAATAGAACATAAAAGCAGTATATAACTTGATCAGTTTGTATGTGGTCAAAGATGAAGTAGATTTATACAACATAACAATCCTAACTACCAAATGTGTTTTCTTACAGAGACACCAGCCAGAACCTGTATATAGATTGTCAAGTGTGATCTCACATCTGGGAGGCAGCTTGTATACATGTACAATAAAGTTCAAATACACATGTAAAATTACATGCCAAGCATTGCTGCATAGTTCTAAAAAGTCTGGAACTCACCTTTTCAAATACAATTTTTATCAATTTTAACATAATATTTTAGGGCGCAGTATTTAAAATGTCATGCATCTATTTATATATAATTTACTACATTTCATGTGACTGATGACAGGGTGATGAGCAGACAACATTTCATATGCAAATATAGTCACAGATTTCACATACTGCAGTCCCCTAGAGCAGTGGTTTATAAGCCTCTCCTGGACCACTAAAAGCTCACACTTATATTGTGGCCCTGAACTAGGTTGCCTGAATCAAGAGGTCAAGGGTTAGATATTTAGCAGACAAGTTGATTCAGGTGTGTTAGATCTGCAGAGGCTGGGCGTCCCATGCAGAGGTTTGAGAACCACTGAAAAAGGACTAATGTCATTCCCTGAGTTATGCAGAATGTCTGGTGAACTTAGCCTTTATTAGCCAATCAAAAAGTTGTGAAAAATAATATAATATGGTTTGTTTTGAATGGTAATAGAAGCATACTATGTTCTCCAACATTTAAGAGAGTAATACCTCAAATGTTCAATGTTCCCATGTCCCACATTCTCCAGGCCACTACATCACTGATCTGTTGGACACCCATGGCAGTGGGTGGCTCTGTCAGGATGACGCACGTGTCCAGAGGACAGATGTGGCCACTGTGCTGAGGACCAGAGCTCACACTGCCAACATCCTCTTCTATGTGTGCAGGTACGAGGCCACAAAAGATGTCACAGAATATTTATGTTATTAAGTTTTCACTTTTATCTGTAACGCTCCTATGTATGTTATTATTCAGACATTGTATTTAAGCCCCACCTCTTCCTTCTCATATAGGGGACCAGGTGAGGGAGACCAAGCACCTGAGATGCAGATGTAGAAGAGCTTCCAGAAGACTCTGTCTAACCAAGACCACCAAGGTAATAATTGGGAAACTCTTACACTGGTTTTGAAGTTGACGGAGGAAGGCTTGCTTAGCTTGGGACAGAGGCAATTCATGTCCACTACACTTGGTTGTTAATATAAAATATAAATGCAAATGCTATGTCTTAAAGGGATCAAAAGCTGCATGATGTGATGGAAATTTCATCGATAGACACTTAAAGGAGTAAGACAGAGACAAAATTCTCTTGGCACAATTAGCAGTTTATTTGCAAATAGAGACGCGTCAAATGCTTACCGAATAATCATTCGAGGAGCCTCTAAAGTAAATTACATGTACAGCTCGTATTTATTATAGTTAAGATGCCACCCATCAATCTTAGGTCACACAGGTGGGAAGGTCCCCCCATCTTATCCTTCCTGCCATAAATGTTCACTGTTGTGTTTACCTAAAGGGACAACTGCCCCTACCGTCCCCTAACACTCATATTCCTAAGGAACAAAGGACAGATACCCTTAATGGTTTAGGCAGTTGAGCAGATGGTCAGAGAACCTAATGATTCTATGAAATAATACAGATGCATGTCACAACCAAAGACCAGAGTTACATACCATGTAATAGACAAGCAAACATGTCTCCAAAATAAAATTAGTTAAGAAATTGCCACAACAATCCATCCTCTTGATACCACATCAACCATTGGTATCAATCCTTAAACAATTTCTTCATTAGGATACAGACTGCAACAAAACAGTACTCCTTAACAACATGACCTTGTTGATATCATTACCCTAATGATTAGAGAATTCTAACAAACCTGAAACTTCTGAATCTTCATTGACATGCTTCTAGATCATTTACATTCATATTAACTCAAAGACGACACATTTTTCATTACCCAGAACTATAACATAGTACAGCAAACTTTTTTTTGTTAAAAACATTGGCCAAAGGAAGTAATTTTAGTTGACATACACATACTGACAGTATGGGATAAGTTGCATCGACACATTGGTGTGTAAACACCAATCAATGAATACATCCTTCAATTTGTTACTGGTACAAAGTCCTCTAATGCCAATTGCTTGATTCACTGAAAAGTCCTTCCATGGTTCCAAAAAGATGTACTCCAAAGTCATCACAAATGTTCTGCTCCTCCAAACGTCAGACAGTCAGTTATGAACCATTTCTTGGCAGACCGATGTACCAGAAGTCAGATGTATATTACAACGTGTTGTCCTTCACAGTTCAAATGCAGGTTACGATGACACAGCTCTTGTTGTCTCCATTCTAGCTGCTCTATCAGCCAGGTCAGGAGAATCTGTGTGTTCTCCTTTGTGCATACCAAAATGACCAGTTTCATCTAAGGGCTCTATAGCTGCAGGCTGGGTTGGAAGTGATGGTTACTAGCACCAAAAAGCTCACTTTTACTTCAGTGACTTCAATTCACTGTGCCTTGTTTCAACCCACCAAAGCTCTCCTGTAGCGTGTGGCGTCGACCCCCGGCTCTTCTCTCAGCTACTTAGACAGCAGATGAGATGTACCTGGTATGGACCCAACCAGCGTGATAGGATGTCGTGCAGTTGGTCTTTCCGCACCCCAGCAAACGTTGTCCAGAACCAGAACCCTCCATAGCTCTCCCGGTTGATTGGAGGTTGCCTTCATCTCATGGTAGATTCATCAGGACTAGAATTAGTCCAGCTGTCAGGAACCAGGCATTACTGTAGACCATCTGGGGAAGTAGAATCTGCTTGCAGCTGTGGGACAGTCTGTGTGTGAGTGTGTGTGTGTGTGTGTGTGTGTATGTGAGTGTGTGAGATCCATCTTATCTCAGCCCACCTCACAATTGTCCTTAACGCCAAACTCAGTCTCTCTGGCTCCAACCAGACCTTTATTGCTGAATCGCTTTCAAGTGTCCTGTACCTGTCAGTGAATTCTCCTTGAGAAGATTAGTTGCAACTGCACAGCACACAATCAGAAATATGTTCATTACATTAGTTTGTTGCTTCTTGCTAATGCATTAGAACACATTCCTACCCAACACTTAAATTTGTATACTTGAATAACCTAATATCTTTCTCTTTCCTTTGTCTAGGTAGATTAGAACAATTGTAAACAGTAACATAATAGTGGAAAACACTAGCCTTCCTGGTGCTTCTGTTCTGCTAATGTATCACCATAACAATTCCACTCTTTTTGTGTTGTTGGTTGAACAACCAACAATTAACAAACCTACAAGAACAGAAGAACAATTTCCTATCACTGTTCCAATTACTCATTAGTTAAGATAGTTTGCTTACGTTAAAGTATCGCTCTTAAAGAATAGTTCCTAAAAAATTCATAGTTCCTCATCTAACCAGATCTCAGTAGATATATAATTACATTTGATTGTTTTATCTTGGACCTACAATCAAATTCACCTTTGGTGCACATAAATCAGGGGTGTCAAAGTCAAATGGACGGAGGGCCAAATAAAAAATTTAGCTACAAGCCGAGGGCCGGACTGTTCGAATGTTCATTGAAAATTTTTTAAATGACGCATATAGTCTAGTGAACCTAATTGAACCTACTGAAAACCTAACAAATATATTCCAATATGATCAGATAAATAAAGCAATATTTTCTTATGGCTCT
>JACXGJ010016512.1:0-12231 GCA_016801105.1 Esox niger
GAGTCTACCAGGGGTTTTACCTGTAGACGGGAGAGCGTTAGGCTGGGGTCGAGTCTACCAGGGGTTTTACCTGTAGACGGGAGAGCGTTAGGCTGGGGTCGAGTCTACCAGGGGTTTTACCTGTAGACGGGAGAGCGTTAGGCTGGGGTCGAGTCTACCAGGGGTTTTACCTGTAGACGGGAGAGCGTTAGGCTGGGGTTTGTCCGGTTTGGAGCGAGATAGGTCTTTGGTCCTCTCAGCATGCAACCTCTCCTTCTCCCTTTTCCTGGCCTCCAGGGCTTTCATACTCATCTGTAGCTGGCTTGTGTACTTCTCATGCTAAAACAAGGAGAGCAGAATATCATCATGCACACTACCACGAGGCTGCAAGTACACACTTACAGCCTCGTGGTAGTCACCAGGAGTTGGTTGCCACAATGCTAGACGTCATGTTTGCCAAAAACAAACCACTGCCTTTGAACAGAAGGGCCCACACCAAACAGAAACCACGGTGGAAGGTGCTTTACGGTTTGGTGGCTATGCTGTCACAGGGCCTGCCTGACTTTCCACTGAGTCAACCATGATGGCAACTAACACAAGAATGTAAGGCTACCAAAAATAGGGTCACAGTTTAAGACAAAGCCTACATTAAGGTGAAAGCTATTAATGGTAGGGATGTACTTTTTAAATGACTAATTTCACCCAAATATGAATCTAGGACAAACTTTAAAACCACTGGATTTAGCCCTAATTTTAGGGTCACATTCAGAGATGACACACACATGTGGAAGTTGACTTACTTTGAGAGCCTCCTCTGGTACCTTGTGTTGACTCCTCTCCAGGATGTACACATGGGAATGTGGAGGCGGAGTTAAGGAAGGCGTACTCTGACACGGGGCATTAGATGAACTGAACCTTGCCATCTTGAAAATTATTAGCCAGAGCCTTCCTCAAAGCTTTGACTTTCACAGAAATCTGAGAAATGGGACATTTTTCCTTTAAGCAGCTTTCCGTCCTGTTATCTAAACTCAATTCCACTATTCATGTTTTCCAGCTCAGAGGTTCACAGGTCCAAGAGCTTTTCGGTCGCGAGGTAAACCGTTAAAACCCCTGACTCAAATGACAGGGAATTAACATGCTGGGAGAGGTTGGTGAAAAAAACACCAAGGATGGGAAAAAACGCATGTTTTAAATTGCTTTCCAACAGAGTGCAAGAGCAAAGCTTCATGAAATCTGGCAACATGTGATAAGTAATAAAATTGATTTGGTGGCAAGGTGGCAACGCCAGGGCCGTGCAGCTCAGGCCAAGGCTGGGAGTCCCACAAAGGGGCGCTGTGATAGGCCCAGGGCAGTATCCTCTGTGAAGGAACAAAAGGTGAGCAAGGGTTCCCTTGACCCATTTAGTAACACCTTTTAGCATGGTACCGGCCAGAGGAAAATCCCGATCCAAGAATTATGGTCCCGGCTAACATTGTGGTTGAATGAGTAAAAGAACAAAAGACAACACAGCTGGAGGAAATTGTTTTAGAGGACACGTATACATCTTCAACCCTCCCAAGCCTGCTGGAGGACCTGAAGATCAAAACCATGAAATTGGGACAAAGGGGGTAAAAGCATGAGGGTTAATAAGTACAAGAGAACACTCAGAGGTTGAAAAGTTTGCATTTTTTGGATCCAATTTAATAAGTCTCCAATCAACAAAGACGGAGAGATGAAAACTAATCGATATACATAATCATCAAGGATATCGTATCCAAAGCGGATGACGTCTGAGAGCTTCAATGTGATGTAAGTCTGGTCTGGGATTCTCAGATCATTCACAAAGGTCTGGTGAAAAGGAATGAGTTTGGGAAAAGAAAGTTGTTTCAGTGAGTTTACATTCAAACCTTCAAAATAAGTTACAAAATGTACACAATAATTACTTGTTTTTACAACAACCATGACTAGTTGAATTCCACTGCACTTAGTTCAGATACTGATAAGTCAGTATTCACACTGGCATTTCCACACACATACAACCTCTGGGTTTGGACAACGCTATGATGCAGATGGTTGTTTTTCCCAGGAAAAGTTAAGCCAACCTACAAATACGTTAAGGCATTAATGAGATTATAAAGTCCTGTTAAGGTGACCATAGGTTGAGCAGGCTGTGGTAAGCAGCCAGGGGACAGGTGGTTGGAAAGCAAGCCGACACACAGCGTAATTTGGCCTGCATTGCAATATGCACAATCTAACAAGCAATTAAACTCAACATCAGGTTTTGCTTAGTGAAAGTCCACTGCTTAACAATGTTTGTGGGGGTAACTTAGAAATTCACTAATATAAACATATCAGTAGTAAGTAGGAAAAAATAACTACAGTATTTAGATGAACAAAAACAACCAAAACACATTTCAGTCATATGCCTCCAATATTCGGTTGTGCTGGTTTTACATGCAGGTGGCCTAACTGAAGCCATGATAAACCCCCTGACAGGCTGTACTTTTCTGGAATAACAGAGCACTGAGGTGGCAGTGGTACTGGGGGTGTGGAAATGGAGACAGCGGGAGATCAGAAAAAGGCCCAGGTCAGCAGAAACTAGTGATCTTTGCTGCTCTCAATCATCTCCAACAATGAGAGGGCTCTTTTGTGCGAGGTGGTAGTGGGCCTCGGGACCCTCCAGAAAGGGCTGTAGTTGGACGGATCCTTCATTCAATTGTATGCAGGGGACCCGGAGGGTACAAAGACTCACCCCATTCAGGCTGCCCAGGTCCTTCACCATGTGCTCGTCTGTAGCAGGGTCATAGTTGACAACAGCGTGCTGCTTGTCCACACTGCGTGACTGGAAACAGAACGACAAACACTGTAGAACTATTGTTCCAAGCCCTCTGTTTACAGTCTGCTAGCCAGCTCGTGTAGCTAACAACTTTAGCTGGCAATAATACTGTAAGTATACTCAAGTCAGTGAAAACAATCAGGTTTGAAATCGTAGCCATGCTTTCTAACTGACCACCAGTTAACATACTGGTTAAGAAATGGCAACCAAAACCCATGTGTCTTATGTGGAGATGCTGGGCCTTTTCCGTGCATGTACTCTCTGAATGGCGTACATTTTAAGCTATGAAGTCATTCTTTCAGCATGTTTCGTGCAAACAGCAAGTATGGGATTTTAGTCTAACCTTTTATTGGTCTAGTCTACTAACACTACTATATGGCAGTATATACCTCACCTGTCTAATACTAACACTACTTTATGGCACTATATACCTCACCTGTCTAATACTAACACTACTTTATGTCAGTATATACCTCACATGTCTAATACTAACACTACTTTATGGCAGTATATACCTCACCTGTCTAATTCAAAAACTGCCTCGATGTCTGCAAATTTGTTATGAATTGCTATGCCACAGTTGGTTTTCACCCGCCTAGACGGCTCAAGTTCAATGATACATGTTGTATGGCATCAATAACCTCACTCATGAAACCTTATAGAAATGACCGTTGGACGACCATTTCCAAGTGTGATTCACGAAACTGTAGCACCTGGTCGAAAGGAGCGCAAATGTCATCACAGATTGAGAAACACGCTGCACCTGTTTTTATGTAGTTATGACACACCCGTAATTTATGCGGGTGCGGCGATCATCAGCCTATGAATTGACATATTTTAGCATAAATTATAGCCTGAAACGGCTAATTAATCATTCGTCATTCTCCGTGACCAAATCAGCGTATTTACAGAACACATTCGCGTCTCAGAGCAGGAGACCTTTAGAAGTGCGAGCTGTGTCATCATTAGGGTAACTGACCCCGAACCACGGATTTATTTATCCTCTCCCTAGTCAATTTAAGACCAGTTAGCTAAATCAAGATGCCAGCCACCGAATTTAGAACGACCTTTTATGATCTGCAAGTATGTCGATACTATAGGCCAGAGTGACTGAAAAAGCACGGCAAAGCAAGTTTGTGTCTAACGCATTACATACATAGGCAATTCAAACATTACCAACGCATGAACAACAGAAATAAGAAATAGAAAATGCTGAAAAGTTGTAACTTGGACTGTTACGATCGTTGTTTTTTGTGATAACGGTCTTACTGCCAATCAACAATTCTTTAATTTTTTGACATTGGTTTACACGGGCACCGACCCGACGTGAACACAAGGATACGACAAATATAATATTGATGAATACATGCAAGATCAAATTTGATCCTACGCACGCTTCATGAATGAGGGTAAAGTTGGAATAATTCTATTTGGAGAGGCGTGCATTGTCATTTTCAAGGACGCTACGCAACTCCCTCTCCAGGAGTGGGCATGTTCTCTCACCTGTCCACCCGAATTATATATAATTAGTAGAATGTGTCGATTGTCGAATCTGCGATCCTCCAGCAACGATTTCTTCATCAGTCGCAGTTTATTACAAACTTGACTTATATCACGTTTGTTATCCATGTTTTTTGTTTTCAAAAAGCAACCATCAAGTGAAACAGCAGGTGGCGGACAGGTTGATGACAATTATCAGTGTGACAATTTTCTCAAATTCGTGTGCAGTGTTGCATGGTACAAAACAATGTACCCTAAGTAGTAGGCGAGATCTGTTGTTTGAGGTAGCCGTGGCACTTGGACAGATAAGGCAGAAAGGGACTCTGGCAAAGTGTTGGGTCCCAGCTCTTGTGGGAGTGTGGGAGAATGAGGCAGCAGATGCGCAAGCAAAGGCCCTTAGCAAGGAGGTAGTGGAGATGGCGGTTAACATACGTAAAGCTTTAAAAAGAACGTGAGTCATCAGACCGGTCACCTTCTTCCATTGCTCCGTGGTCCAGATCTGATGCTGACGTGCCCATTGTTGGCGCTTTCAGCTTGGACAGGGGTCAGCATGAGCACCCTGCCTGGTCTGCGGCCACGCAGCCCCATATGCAACAAACTGCGATGCACTGAGTGTTCTGACAACTGTCTAACAGTACCAGCATTAACTTTTTTCAGCAATTTGAGCTACAGTTGCATTCCGTTGGATTGGACCACACGGTCCAGCCTTCGCTCCCCACGTTCATCAGTGGGCCTTGGCCGCTCATGACCCTGTCGCCGGTTCACTGCTTTTCCTTCCTTTGACCACATTTGATAAGTACTGAGTAGCCATGGATTTAAAAAAGTAACCAAGTAAAGCGGCTGCAAATTCAACCATAGTCTGCAGCCGACAACAAAGATCCCAGTAGCCAGTATGTCAACATCACTCATCCAAAATATTAAGAAGGCCCTAATATACCATGGTGCCTGTTTTGCTGTTAATATATTAAGAGCAATCCAAACAATCATATCATCTATATTTATTCCCATTCATGATTTCCACATGTTGGAAAATATTAAAATAATAATGTTCCACTTGTGTAGCAAGGAGATGTTCAAAAGACATGACAACATTAAAAGGTGCCTCATGCAGCATTTAACATTTAAAATATCCAATAAAATCAGTTAACGTAAAAAAAAAGGACTGAAACTATACCCAGTGCCCTGGTTGCAAGTAAAACAAAAGGCCGGAACGTTTGTAGACGTGTACTTCCTTGAAGGTGTGTGAGGTGAAGGCCAATGACAAGCTTTGTTTGGGTTCATGTAGCCTACACAGAACGCTCCAGAAACTTAAATATACGGACGCAATGCAAGAATAAGGCAAGAGGGTACATTTTGCATTTGATAGCAAGAGCTGAAGTTGGTGTGAACAGTGATGCTGAGTTGGCTACCTTTCTACTTGATAAGTAGGTTACATCGCATCATTGAGTTAGTTGGCTAGATAGTCAAGTAAATATGTGTAAGCTACTTGATGATGTTGAAACAATAACACTATGTAAGAAATCTTTCAATGTTCTTGTTTATTCTATTTGTATGAGCGCAGGTACATTAAGGAAGGTTATTCCTACACCTTTGGTTGAGACAATAAGCTAACGAGCTAAGTTGTGTCTGAGCAGACACTCCTTGATTCAATTTCTTGCTGGAAAATACTGTTACAACCTGGTGTTATCTACAAAATGTAGAAAAAAATGGGTTGTTTGACTAAACCTTATACACAAGCAAATATTGCCCGTAAGGAGAAATATTTTGCCCTTTAGCTCTCCTTTGTGCAAACTGGTTGAAGTGCGCACATTATTGTTCTAGCTAGCACAATTATGGTTTCATGTTCACTAGATAGCCATCAACGAGTCTATTATGAATTATGGCGATGCATCAAACGCAATAGATAGTTGATTGGTTTAACTGTTTAGCAAGCAAGCAAGTTTATTCATATAGCACAATTCATACATAGAAGCAATTTAATGTGCTTTACATTGAAAATAAAATGCAACAGAATTAAAACAGTCAGATTGTTACACTTTCCGATGCTAGGATGAACCCGTCAGTCCCTATGTGAGATAATCATTGCATCAATGTCTTATCTCTCTCCAGGGGGACATTTATGCCATGTCTGTACATTTTATATTCACCCTCAATGAATTACAGTTACCCTAACTGTTCACTGTACCACCCCCGGTATCTCAATCCTCACGCTCCAGCACATGGATAAACTCGTCAGTCCTTTTGTGAGAAAATACCCTACATCGATGTCTAAACAGCAATTTATTTTGTTTATTCTGTGTACCATAGTTATGGGAGAGGACCATCAACTTTAACCCCATTTGAAACAAAAGTCTGTGTTCATTTTTCCAGCATGTTGGAAGTGACACTGCTTCAAACAGGTCAGTATGCTCATTGTCATTACAAACTATGTCAGATCCTAATGGAGTTATAGAACTGATATACAACTCACTGCCGATAGGTGTAGTTAAGTTGCATAAGGCACCTTTTAAGAAATCCATCTCATACTGTCTAATAAACCTAAGCGGAAGGATACTGGCATTAAAGGGGCAATCCGCAGTTTTTACATTTAAACGTACACATGTAGGCCTAACCTGTGTTTTTTGAAGAAAATAACGTATTCATGCTTTAATTACTTAGGTTGGTTGTTGGGCTGTATTTCTCCAGCCCCTTGCTTGCTTACTAAATTGTGCTAGCTTTTTACAGAAATAGTTGTGGGGATTAGTCAGATGGGTACTATGTATCAACTCCGTGTCTCATATTAAAAGGCTCTGACAAAATTTCTATCGGACCTACAAAACACACACATTCTAGAACGGTATTCTGTTATAATCATCACTTTTTAAGCAATTGTATTCATACATTGTTGAGCAGGAACCTGCCAGTATGAATGTTCTGTGGTTGGCCTTGTGTGTAAATAAACCAATACAACTTGTTTAAACTGCTGATTGTTCCTTAAAGCTGGAAATCGCAATATCAGCAATGAAGGCTATGAGGATTCACAGTAGATAGTGTGCTAGCAGTTGAACACACAGGCCTTTGAGTTTGCTTACATTCCTGCTAATCTCTTACAGACAAATTATGAAAAATAATTATGATACCATAGATGTAACAGGAAATAATGGTTTGCATGACAAATCAACATTAGTCTCGACAAATTCCGAAATCACAGCATCTTTAAATTTGCTCTTTGTCCCAATTCTTATTTCATTTCTTTCCACATGGGCCCAGAATTGAATGAAGCATCTAACCAATTATGCAAGACTTTAGTTCTGAGCTAACCAAGATTCACATTCCTTTAAATAATCATTTCACTTATGGCCAATAGTTGAAGACAACCACGTATTTACACTGAACAGGCAGAGACCAATTCATACATCTCAACACAACCAATCATCTTTGTCCTCAACAACCAGCTGGCCGAGCAGGAGGAAGAGAACGACAGCTCTGCTATAGTTTTGCTCATTAATGGCCGGGCTAAACAAAAACAGAGTAATTAAGGCAGGCTGAACTACTCATTATCCACTCCTCGCCACCATGAATCACAGGACCACTGCCCACACCAACTCATTTGTTGAGTTATTACTGTTACCATCATATGGCAGGTTGTGGAGCAGCAGGTGGCCTAGCAGTTGACCATAAATCAACAGGTTGCTGGATCGAATCCCTGAACTGGAAAGGTGAAACAATCTGATCTTCAGTTCCCATGGAAGTCCGTTAGCATAACCAATTTGGTTGTGTTAAAGGAGCTATGTACAAATATTGCATTGTAATATCAGAAAATATCCTTAATAAATCTACAATAATAGTGGAATGATAGTTTCACAACAATCACACACCAGAAAGTACGAGGCGGTATACCAAAGGGCAGCACCCACCCTCTCATCACTTTCATAAAGCCAAGCCATTACCTCCCTTCAAACAAGTAAGACAGATAAACAAGCATGAGACTATGTATTTAGATCTTACTGAGTTGTTTTAGAGCTGAGCTGATCTTTAGGGTACACAGCATTTTGGCACGGTAAGCAGATATTCCATATACAAACATGTATTTTTCAAATATGAACACGTGTTAATAATACAAAAATTCAGTGTTATGAAAACGAGGCCTGACCAGCCATGGTACCAAAACAATCATTTACACAGTTGAAGTTGTTCAGTGTTTTGTAAAATAATCTGATCATTTGGGTTTTGATGGGGCACGACTAAAGGCTGTGTGAATAAAGGATCCCGGTTACTGGGATCTCAGCTAGTTTTGAAGTTTTAAGGACATTATAAATAGTGATGTTGGCATAATAAACAATGTAACTAATCACAGTCCTAGTTTTACTTACATCATTTAAAATCACCAGCAGAGAGCAACAATTACACACTCAGCACCCCCTTTCTGAGATTCTGGTTCAGGAAGTAAAACAGCACATTTGTTTTGTTGTAACGTTCCCCAGTAAACCGTACTTGCTGTAGAAAGTGAGGCGTTGGGTTACTTAGTTACTTCAAGATAAGTCCTTTGATTTTATATTGGTGGGTGTATCATACCCTTTAACAGAAGGAGCTGGTGATGCCATCCTTGCATTCTTTGTTGCCACATGCTACTATAGAAAAGTAATGCTACATAAAGCTTTGTATGTTGCACTGACGGAAATGGAGAAAAGGATTATGTATAGGAAAACAGTTATTAGTAAGGGATAACTTAAATTAAATAACTAAACCATTTATTGAAAAGATCAGCAATCATGTAAAGGTGCTATATAGAGAAACATTGTCAAATGTCATTTCTAATGTTCTCAAAGGTTCCCCAAAGGGAGTTTCATACCTATTCCACATTTAAACAAGCCAAATAATAATACTAATATTATGCTAGTTGGCATTCAACCAACTTGGCTCTCCAATAATCGACAAAACACTCTGCCCAATCACAACATTACCCTACATTCCCTGGGGAATGTCCACCTATCTTATCTGAGACAAATACGACCTCTGGCCCACGCAGCAGTGAGCAGTACAGTTGCTCTATTTAAAAAAGGACTTCATGGCCTACTTTTCTGGCTTGCAGAATATACTGTAGCATGTAGATACTGTGGAGTCAAAGTGAGTGCACTAAACATTTCCCATTTCTCTTCTCTCTAAAACATAACATTCCAGTTATAACCATCACTATACAGTGGTCTATGCAGGAATTGTAATTGGACAAGATACAAAAACAGTCTGTGCAATGTCAAAAGGGAAGGGTTTTAATATATTCTTGAGCTGCAGTAGCACTTCAGCCCAGAAAGCTTGCACACTAAGAGACAGGGAGAGGGTTTATAATAAGCATACTTTCCAAAGGGAGAGGCTGAGGTTTTGCTTAACCACTGATGCTTGAGTTCTTTCAAATTCCGCAGTCTGATGTAGTGGGCAGTTTCAGCAAACCACAGAAAGAGGAAGGTTTGTAAACTATTTAAGGCGATGACCATTTTCCCCCCACAATGGATTAAATAAAAAAGGAAGGTGAAAGGAAACGATATATCCAGAGAGCCACTTCTAAAGGATTCCACAGAGTTAATAGCTTACATGAAGAATTTGACTGCAAGGGGAATGTACCATTTGCATTTTTACTAAGTTTTTCAAAAGGTTTCCAGAGGCAATTCTACCAGCAGGACTGTTGAAACACCTGTAACACAAACACTCCCACAGAGCCTACCGTTCTAAAACCACATATCTTGTACATAAATCTAACCCGTTGGCCTTACATCAGGACCCGTAATACAGGCTACATCCTTTCGCAAGTGGGTGGATGGCTAGACAGTTGGCTAGGAGTCACATGGGATTCATGGTGTTTGGTCAGTAAACAGAGGGTGCTGTTGATGTCATACCCACCTGCAGCATTAGCTCACACTCCTCCCGGCCCACAAAGATCATCTCTGGTGGCAAACGGTGTCGTGTGCTTGAGCTGCTGACCAGGAACCACGATGTCACACTCATCTTGGAGCCCCGACTCAGAGCCTTCTTGGCATCCTGAGGTTGAAGATAAGAAACTATATT
This sequence comes from Esox niger, assembly GCA_016801105.1. Taxonomy (NCBI): domain Eukaryota; kingdom Metazoa; phylum Chordata; class Actinopteri; order Esociformes; family Esocidae; genus Esox; species Esox niger. The sequence goes on from JACXGJ010016512.1 coordinate 10,334, forward strand.
AGGTGTTGCATAGAGCACTGAAATGTAATCACCAGAATCACAGCATTTGCGGTTTACCACTCTAAGCCACTGAATGGAATTTAAAAGGTGTCTGCACAACTCGGCTAATCAAACAAATCAACTTTTACGTTAGATTAGGTAAACAATTGGGCAACAAAGTTTTTCACCTTTGATGAGTTGCTTTGACAACCAAGTTAGATATTTGTAGGCATGTCTGGTTCGGTTAAAGTAATAGTCATGTACACACCACACCCAAAATTAAAGGAAAATACATGTATTCAATACAGTCTCATAGAAAGACATTACTATATGTTTATCTTTGTTCCACAATGTTATGCGAGACACATTGCACCAATTACTGCAGACATACTGTGTCTACAAACAGGAAGGGGACTTATCCAGCAGGGTTGTTTGTCAAGGACAGTGAGAAAGATGGTGCACCTAGGGAAATCAAGGCACATAATACAGTTTATGATAAAACTAGAGAATTAACTCTTAACAACGTGGCTTGTATCGTTAGCAGCAGATGACCTTATAGTTTACTTCCCACAGTGTTCTCTGTGGAACATTGTTATATGCAAATCATATCTAACTCACTTGTAAAACAAGCTAAACCAGGTGGAAAACTACTATATAAAAACCTTAATGTCAATGGAAAATGCTACCGAAGGAAAAATGTATAGTTGATAACAACGTCTTGTAGCAAAATTTCCCGGCACTGACAGTTAGCAGTCGATGTTATGATCCACTTTCTGGAATGTCGATTTTAAAAGACTGACATTTTAGTATACTTTTGACAATCAACCTAGTCAATGTCAGACGAGTTAGCTAGCTAACCTTGTCTATAAAACAAAATTATATAAAAAGTGATTAACGTTGGTGTATGACTCGCTACTTAGGCTACCTGTTTTAGATGAAGATCAAACAAATAACATACAGGAAATGGGAAAGGTTTTACCGAAGGACAAATACAGGTTGGCGACTCATACTAAGCATACCTTTAATCCGGACTCCGCTTTTTTCAAAATAGTAGCCAGTGTTAACGAAATGAATATGGATATAGAACTTGTATCGGTTTCCTCAATAAGCATTAATGGTAGTCCAGGTAAGCAGCAAACACACCCTCATTACAACATTCACTTCTCAAGCTGACGAACACTGTCCCATATTCCACTTCCACCAGCGCGCGCAAGGATCGACTTCCTCCAGATGAGTGAGGCAATTCTGTTCAACTAGCCCGGGGTAGACCGAGCTAACGCCATTCAAAGCATCGGGCAAAACGGGGGAGGGAGGAGCAACCTTCTCAAAATTAACATTAATGTGCACCGTTAAGCTGTCAACAACGCATATTTTTGAATTGTATACAAAAGTAATTAGCATATGCAAAATAATATTAATTCCGTTAAGCTCCTGATCGAAATCAAGTTATCTACGAGCACGAAATCGAACCAGTTTTTACTTTCAATGAAGACTTACCCTCCGGATGCGTTGTGCGCAATTCGAGTTTGGTGAGTGCAAGGTCAGGTATGTTGCGTGTATTGTTACAGCATGGAAATATTTTTTTATTATAATATCTATCATGTTGCCAAATAGAGGCTTTTGGACTTCATTTAGCGATTTTCCGGAACTGAGTCGAGGTTTCAAAAGAAACGTAGCCCAATTTACGCCTATCCAACCACCCGGGACAGATTATTAAACTCTCATTGTCTGTCTTTTCAAAATCGAATGCTTACGCACCTCCATAAAAGGTCCTGACGAAATCTAGTAACTGAGTACCTATACATTTCTTAATACAAGTGTAAAACAACTGTGGGATATTATCGAAATGCTCTATAATATATATATATATATATATATATATATATATATATATATATATATATATATATATATATATA
>JACXGJ010016513.1:0-12231 GCA_016801105.1 Esox niger
CACCGGCCTTCTAAACACCACCGCCCATCATCAATCCATCGCACCTGTTGTCCTGTTTAGCGCACCTGATCCTCATCCAGTCGTTACCATTCCAGTATATATGTGTCCTCTGTTCCCCCCTGTCTTTGCGTGTTATTGTCTCACCGTGGCATGAGTAAAAGTCAGCTCAGCTCAGTTCATTAAAACATATGAATACAAACCTTCGTCTCCGCAGTCTGCTTCTCCTCCGTCGCACGAAAGAGCTGACAATGGTGTTCTTTGGGTGATGTGAAGTGTTGGGTTTGGGCCAGACATAGCGTTTTCTTTGAGGGCCAGAGCACCTTCCTCCATACATTTTGGGAGTCTCCCACATGCCTTTTTGCAAACTCATAACATGCCATTTAGTTTTTTCTGAAAGTAATGGCTTTCTTCTGGCCACTCTGTCATAAAGCCCAACTCTATGGAGCGTACGGCTTATTCCTATGTACAGATACTCCAGTCTCTGCTGTGGAACTGCAGCTTATCCAGGGTTACCTTCGGTCCCTGTGCTTTGCTTCCCTGATTAATGCCCTCCTTGCCTGGTCTGTGAGTTTTGGTGGGCAGCCATCTCCTTGAAGGTTTGCTGTCGTGCCATTTTCTTTCCATTTGGTTATGATAAATTTGATGGTGCTCCTGGGGATCATCAAAGATTTAGATATTTTTTCATAACCTAACCCTTGCTTGTACTTCCCAACAACATTGTCCCTTACTTGTTTGGAGAGTTCCTTGATCTTCATGGCAGTGTTTGGTTAGTGGTGCCTCTTGCTTAGGTGTTGCAGCCTCTGTGGCCTTTCTAAAAAGGTGTGTATATGTATACTTTTGCAAGTATGACCAAGGATCAACAGCCCTGCCCATTCTTCAACCAGGTGACCCTGTCTGGATTAGGGATAATGATCATTGGAAACCAGGCAAGGTCATAAGTTTGAGTTCTACACCACAATCCAATATTGTAGAAGAAGGACAGCAACTCAGGAGGAACAGATGGGAAATAATACAGACCAAATAAGAGGATCCAAGAGATTGGCCTGAGAAGGAGTCAGAAACCCCTGCACATCAACATGGGACAGTCATCACAGGGGGAAGAGGAAGTACTGCAAGAAGGCAACACGGACCCGACCCAAAAGATATTAAAAGAAAATACTGACAGATGACTCCCACACAGATTAAAAAAACGAGTCACAAGAATGGATGTATAGAAATCAATGTACTGCACACTTTTGAAGTTAATGTTGGTTTAGAAGTTCACGTTGTTGGTTATCAGACTGTTCAAGGAATTTGGTATATACACCAAACAGCCATAACATTCTGAACACTGAAATGTAAAGTGAATAACACTGATAATCTATACAAATATATACACCGAACAGCCATAACATTATGACGACTGACAGGTGAAGTGAATAACACTAATAATCTATACAAATATATACACCGAACAGCCATAACATTATGACCACTGACATGTGAAGTGAATAACACTGATACTCTTGTTATCATGGCACCTGTCAGTTGGTGGGATATATTAGGCAGGAATTGAACATTCTGTACCCAAAGTTGATTAGAAGCAGGAAAAATGGCTAAGCATAAAGGATCCGAGTGACTTTGACATGGGCCAAATCTCTGTAAGTTACGAGGTGGGGCTTCCTTGGATCAGACTATATTGTCCAAACTGTCTCGATTGGATTGATAGCTACAAAATTTGGAGGCCAAGTCAACACCTTGAACTTGTTGTGTTCCTCAAGCCATTCCTGAACCATTTTTGTTTTGTGGCCGGGTGCATGCAGCATGCTGTCATACAAGCCCGGGCTGTACAGTACTGTAAGAGCAATAATCAGCACACACAACAATCCTAAGAGATTGTTAAGAGTGTCAAAACTCTTAAGACTGTATTGCACTGCCCTGCAAGCAATATACTGGCCTCATTTATTCCTTTTTTATGTGCTATTTTCCAGCTACTATTACTGTCCTTGTTGCCTAATACACCATATCCACATGTTTAGTCAGAGTGAACATGCCTACAACTCAAGGTCCAGTGTTATTCTTTTCACCTTTGACCCAAATCGTGCCGTCTTTTCCAGACTCCTATCTCGCAGTGGCATTTGGGGTCGTGGTTGGTTTCTTTCTTCTTTTTCTATTCCGCGGAGGCTCTGGCATTGACATGGCGGTTCAATATCTGAATCAGATGAAGACAAGTAATCATCACACTTGTGTAGGTGTGTTTGGGTTGATGATGGGGTTATCGCCAATTCATCCATTGAAGTCATTGCTATTCCATTGCACTGAATTACATTTGATTACACCAGATTCCTGAAGCAGACATGTACGTGTAACAACTGATAAACGACATGAATGCTGTTTCTTAATCTTCAGTGAAATAAGCAGAGAAAATAAAAGAGAGATGATATGATGTGTTTGTGATTTAGTTTCAATTTTCCTCCTAAAATAAAAAAAAACGTATAATACCTTTGTTGAATTGGTGACTGGTGACTGCTAAAGAATATCCTTGGTATTTGGTCTAGTGAATAATACATTTAATACATTTGTAATACATACATAATACATTTCTAATACATTTGTAAGATCTTAATTTTCAGTAAAATAAGCGGAGACATTTTAGAGAGAGCCGATCGGATTGAAAACTTAGACATCTGGCTTTTTACTGGCTTTCAAACTGTGTTGGGACATTATGAGTAATCAGCATACTGAGAGACATTGTCTCCCTCTATTTAATTTCTTCCCACTATATATAATACATACACAATACAGTTGTCGGTTCTTCAACAATCCACAGTTGTGTAATGTTCTTATTTCAGGAAGATCTCATGACGTCTGACTGCAGTTCTGCAGTTGGTGAGGTGGAACCTGTCGCCCTGATCTGCTACAGACTCTGGGCAGCAACCCCCCCATCAACCACAAACAGCCATTTCATTTGAGTTATTGCACCAGTTTTGATCGTGGTGTGTCTCTGAAGGCGATTGTCTCGGTGTTCCAGAAGGCCAATTCATGTTGAAAGGTGTTCATTGTATTTTAAATTGGAAATATAATTTATAAAATAAAATGTGTTCTAAAAATGTTTTTCGAACATGTTGTTTGTTCCATTGTTGAAATTTTCTAGTTGTAGACAGTTGAGCTTTCACAAATACGTCACTTGAGGAAACCCAAACACTGGCAGTTTGAACACAAGGCTGTCAGGACGTTGACACCATTTACTACAGATGGAACAAAGTGTCCTCTTTGCCCACAGGTATGTCAATTATAACAAGTTTGGAAGTATGTTACCCTACCTTTCCACTGCATTTTTAAGAGACATTGGTTCTGACTAGTTTTTCTGTTTGGGCTAATTTTGTATATTTGGGCCTCCTTGCATATTTGCTTTGAAGAAAAATGGTAATCAGAATGTTGCTGCTGATACCTTATTTGGGCTTCCCAGGAAAATATCTTCTGGCACCAGTATTGAGGGACCAAAACATTCTGAGCAGTTCTTTTATGACCAAGACAACTGCTTTGAAGGAGGAACAGCAGACACACAGGGGTAGAATTTAAGTGCCCCCCATGTGTTAGTTTCAGTGGCCCTCTTCTGTAAACGTGTTTGCTTCTGTAGTCCAGCACAACAACAGTGTGGTGACATTGGTACTGCCTGTAAATATTGTCTTAAGTTGATTGCACACTCTGGCTGTGAGCTGCTTTACACAAAATGAGCAGAGTCTTAAGCCTTAATAATGAATTGTATGTATTGGCCTTCTAATAAATAGTTAAGTGAACCCACTTGTTTTTATTCCAAACTAACACCAGGACAAATTAGGGATTTATGCACATAGAGAAAAAAGTATACAACAATCTTACATTGGACTTTCCTTTCCTTAAAAAGACGTATAAGTTCAACATAGTTACAGCAACTTCTTAGAGATTCAGGAATTTTTACTCAGGCTTATTCACTTTCTTTTACAGGGCTGCCCAGGGTTTCAGGCAGGAAATGTACTGCAATCAAACCCAAAATTCTGAACTGGACATTTACTGGTGTGTTTGGGATAGCGTACAGACAAGAGCATTCACTCAAGTTTCCAAATCAAAAAGAGAGTGTAGCAAATATGTAGCAGCTATATTCAAGTTCTAATTAATGTTGTAATGTTATTTCACTTGCAAATGCTGTGTTTCTGCTGGGGAATATGAAAGCAATGCAAGGATAAAACATAACAGCTTTTTATCATCATGATATCGCTTGCCAGCTGAAGCCTTATTTACAGGTTATTTAATCCATGTTAATGATAATGTTACATTTAATATTACGTACATTGAATATTTACCTAAATAATTTATTGATACAGTTTTGTATCTGGCTTTTCCACACTCGCTTTTCTCTAAAATGCAAAAAAACCTTGTCTTCACTCAATAATGTTTCTACAGAAACAGTACTGATCAGATGGTGGAACTTGTCACGGGCGCTGGTTAGGACCCAAGTGCGGACTGGGGGCGAGAGGGGCAGAGACAGGTAGCAAGGACGGGGGCGGTAGGTGAGGTGTCTCACGTACCGGCGGCGAAGGCACAGACGAACGGCAGGCAGAGTAGTCGGGGACAGGCGAGAGGTCGGTAAGCGTGCTGACGGCAGAGGTACAATCAGGGACTGGGCAGAATAGTCAGGGGCAGGCGAGAAGTCAGAGTGACAACGAGGAACAGAAGTACAGGTAGGGCTCGGGCAGGATGGTCGGAAACAGGCAAACGGTCGGAACACGGAATGACGGAACAGAGAACTGGTAAACGCGAGATATGGCATGTAAACATAAACCATTGATCTGGCAGGGGTGAGTTGGCAGGGAGCTGTACTTGAATGGTTGGTGATTAGGTGACTGGGGACAGGTGTGTTAGGTGCGCACTGAGGTTCTGGAGCGCGGGCGCCCTCTGCTGCGCGCTTGCGGAGGCGGGGACGTGACAGAACTACATTTGCAGTGCCAGCTTTTCATGCCTATGCTAATGATGCAATCTGTCAGGTACTGAATATTTTAAAACAACAGTTTACTGTGTAATTGTTCATAGTCATCCTAACGGTCAGCTAGTCAGTCAATATATCATCATCCCTTTGTAATAGTTATTATGTTTTTGTGTTGCATTTTACATTTCAGGTCACCCATGGTACTAAGAATGTCACTGGTAGTGAGCTAGCAGATGGAGAACAGAAGGAGAGGTTGTGGTCCTACCTCCAGATATTTGTAAAGATCACTAAAGAAATGACACCCTCTCATCGTGTGGACACCCTCATCTACTATGGAGCCAGAATCAGAGAGAAGCAAGGTATTGAATGACCACATTGCTTAGCTTCACTGAGTAACTTTGGTTATTTCTATGTATAGAGATGTGCAGACTATTGTTAAGGACTGTGTGCGTATCCCATCATCTGTATACTCACCTTCATGTTTCATAGCAACGGCAATACAACACCATCAGAAGGCCCTGAAGGAGGAGATGGAGGCAAAGGAGTTGATGATACTGATAGACAACTTACCTGGTTTGGTCCCTCATATTTCTGTTCAATATCCTCATCTGCCAATTTAGCAATCAAATTAATGGGAAAAGGGGCTTTAGTAGCAGTAGTAGTTTCTGTTAAAGTGTAACAGTAGTTTCTGATAAAGTGTTTCTTTTTTATGGACGTATCTGGTAATATAAGAGAGTTACAGGGGGGAGAACAAGTATTTGATTCACTGCTGACTTTGCAGGTTTTCCTGATTACAAAGCATGTAGAGGTCTGTAATTTCTATCATAGGTACACTTCAACTGTGAGATACAGAATCTTAAACAAAAACCCAGAAAATCACATTGAATCACAAAACTTGGCTTTTAGTCACACAGTTTGTCAAACAGCTTTTTTGAGTGCAAGTTGTCATTATTAACGAATAAAAAACTTTTTCCAAAGCAAACTTTGGAAAGTGGACATTTGTATTTTGACATTAGACATGTTTCTTTTTTTCATTTATCAGATGAAGGCAGCAATAACGTGGTTTACTTTACCACCTTGTGGACTACAAAGTGCAAAACCTAGAATGGTTATAATAAATGTGAGCTGAAATTAGTTTTGAAAACAACCTGGAACAGTGTGACAGACATGTTGCATTAATTACTAATTTTTCGACATGTCTCGTTCTCAATGTCATCATTTTTTTTATATCTACTGTGGCAAAAAACAAAATATATAACCTTTTTTTCATAGGCCCCTTAGTCCAAATGAATGCATAACTATTCAGGAATTGAATAGACTCATCGAGGAGTGCTGGGAAATGTGTGACAAGGACAGTTAGGAAGCAAATAAATGAAACTATCAAAGCTGAATGTGAGGTTTATCATCAATGTTCTTGTTTAGATAATATTATTTTACTCACAATAGTGAAAGAAAAAATACCTATGTTATTTTCAGCCACCTTTGTTAAACGTAATCTGAGATATACATACGTCTATCCAATGCTTCTAGATTAGTACTAAATTCTTGTGTCTTAGTTTACCCTTCCCTGCCACTAGGTGGCAAAATGAACATGCTTCCCAGAACTTCTTATTCTTTGCCTGTTCTGGACAGTTCAGTCAATGACAGACAACTTAGAAAAAATTCATCCAAAATGATCTGTCTTTAACTGAATCTGTTTAACCGTTGTGCAGCATATTGGTGAGTAATGTGCATTAGATCCACTGGCACTGTAGTCATGAAGCAAGATCTGCCATGTTACTTATATGACCAGCTGTTGACAGCTAGCTGTCTGTCCGTTAATTTGGCGGTCAGTGGATAAAGTTGGCTTCAATTGAACATGTGCCTGTATTAGTCACAAGTTGTCTTCACTATGTGTTCTTAATCAAGCTTTATCTGTGTAACGATGAAACTTTGCGTAAGCTAGCCTACCTGTTCATTAGAAAACAGCAAAGATAACATCCTGTTGCTGTCTAGAAAGGCAACCCCTGCCACAATGTTATTTGGAAGAATACATACAAGGATGCATTTTAATCTTTTAATAACCCTCATAGATGATATGGTTACTGATATTATCTCTGCCTCTTGACACAACCTTGATAAATGCAGCTGGACCAGCTCAGAGAGCGATAACACCTGGGAGAGCAACAAAGACAGGAATGAAAGGATGCAGGCATGATGTTTACACTGTAATACAGACAGGTGTGATAAATGTATTAAACTGTTCTTACACTGTTATATATGCACTTTTGCCGTAAACAATTTCTTACAAAAAATGAAGAAAATTAGGTTGGCCTCCCTCTCTTGTGCCCTGGGACACATTCCTCTATTAGGTCATAGGTCATTAATTGCTTCTCTTTGTTGTATTGCCAGACTGTTGTCAGTGTAATTACAGTTGTGCTCATAAGTTTGAATATATTTTATTTAGGGATAGTGATCATACAAAGCCATTCATAGTCACACAGTTGTTTGGCTCCTTTTTAAATCATAATGATAACAGAAATCACCCAAAGGCCCCTGATCAAAAGATTACTTGAATGTTTGGCCTTGTTACAGACACACAAGGTGACACACAGGTGGAAATGGCAATAAAAGGTTAATTTCCCACACCTGTGGCTTTTTAAATTGCAATTAGTGTCTGTGTATAAAGAGCTAATTAGATTGTTAGCTGTCACATGGATGCATTGAGCAGACATGTCACTGCCATCTTGGGAAAAACTATGATTTGTCCCCCCAAAAATATATAATTCACTAATAGTAATTAGACCCAATTAAAGCATTTGTGCTAATTAATGACACCTAATAGCAGGTTTTAGTTTCAAAACATTGCAACATGCCCGCCCTTTGCCTCCCTGTAGTTTGATCCACTGCCCCCCAGCTGTCACGTCCTGGCTATGCCCCTAGACATCTTTGCGCTGGCTGGCGCCATAGTCAGGACATGGCAAGAAGAGGTGCCTCTAGGCACCTCTACGTGCTTTGGTCTCCCCAATTGGAGGCAGGTGTTCGTTATTGCCTCCAATTGGGGAACCTATTTATGTTGAGTGTTTGACCACAGTAGTGTGGTTCATTTTGGTTGTCAGCCGTAGGCTACAGTACCCAGTCATCGTGTCTGCTTTAAGTTTGTATGTTTGTTTCTTTTGTTTTACCTAATTTAAACATATGGATAACTACTCAAACAGCCGTTCTGCCTCTGCCTATCTGTCCTCATACCCTGGACCGTATGACACCAGCCCTCAGCATTGGCACATCTTGCAGGTAGGTACGGTGTATGTGTGGGAATCTGACATTCTGTTGTTGATGGTTGAATTCACTAAATGGTTAAATAAAGGACATGTTAGACATTTCTTTACTTCTACCACTCAATACTATGAAATACATTTCTAAACGTCACCAGACATCTTACCTGACAACACATTGACACACATCACAGCTTCTGGCACACTGTAATTTGGAATGACGAGACCAAATTATAGCTTTATGGTCACAACCATAAGGCATTCACACCTCATAATTCCGTTTTTTACTACACAAACCAGAGAATCTTTTTACACATGTTCTAGAAGTTTTTGCGACTGCATGTTATAAAGCTTTTCTTCTGGAGTGATGTTTTCCTAGGCCAGATTCATAGAGTGCTACATAGGTGGTTGTCCTTCTGCCATGTTCTCCCATCTCAGCAGAGAACCTCAGAAGGTTTGTTAGAGTGGTCAATGGGTATAGGTCAGCTCCCTGGTAAGGCGCCGGTTATTGGTTAACTTGACGCCCACGATTATTATTATATAATTTGCACTCAATATAATTGCATTGGCTAGCTGACCTGTTCATTAGAAAACTGCACAGATAACATCCTGTATCTGTCTAGAAAGGCAACCTCCGCAACAATGTTATTTGGAAGAAGAATATATTTTTCTTTTAATTACCTTCATATATGTTACAGGTACTAATAGATAGATATTTTGAGGCAAGCTGTAGTCAAATACACACCCACCTCACAGAGACACACCTGCAACCAACCCGAAATCTATGATGGACAGCACCAACCATGGTACCACAACCTGCAGTAGGCACTGGGACCCAGGACAAATATATTCGGTGTGATTTGGTGGTATGCTAAATTCACGGGAACCATAAGCCTGCATCAATTAGCCATTACATTACATTTCATTTATCTCCTTGCATTATGCCAGCTTTTTTTTATTGTCATATAAATATCTATATAAAATCACACGTGTGTACATTTACATGCTGTGGCGAGATCCATTCCATATGTATATCGGGTGTTGATAGAGAAATCCTATTCTATACAACTAATGGAATATCAGCTAGCCTGTGAATTTCAGGGGATATTTGAAAGTTTTGGATAGGATAAATATTTTTGTAAAGCCGGATACCGGCCAGCCCTACAAAATATCCTACATGGCTGCAAAAACATGTTCTTGGAAGGCTATAGTATCATCCTATAGGTTGTTATCCTATCTTACTAGTAAATCTGATTATAATAAAGAATTTAATTAAAGTTAAATCAATTTAGTCACATTTGGGGTAGAAGAGAGAACCTACTGCAGGGGTTGGAAACTTGACTACGGGCCTAAAAAAAATGTCCCAAGATAGTTCTCCAAATCAGCCACCAGAGGGACCACTGGAACCACAACCACAAGCGCAGATGAACTTCATCTACCCGTTACCCCTGAGCCCTTGTATGGCTTAACTGGAAGAACCAGGAACCACAGAAAAGACATGATGGTGGAAGTAATACAGGAATTAGAGAAGTGCTGTGGACTGGGCACCAAGGAAGAGGAAATTTAGGCTCAGGCACTTTCTTAGATAGCTCAAAGATAGCTAAGATCAGAGGCACAACATGACTAAGTTAAAGAATACTTTATAAAGGAACTGATCTGTAAAGTGCTTACAAGTGACACAGGAAGAGGACCGTCTGAAACAGGAAACCAATGTAAGATGCACTGACACGAACCCCTCCAAACCAAGTACCTGCAACTTCAGTGGTCCATCATTGTAATCCTTCAAAGTGGCACAGAGGTTGGCATCTCTAGGCATCTCTAGGCATCTCTAGGCATCTCTAGGCATCTCTAGGCATCTCTAGGCATCTCTAGGCATCTCTAGGCATCTCTAGGCATCTCTAGGCAACTGGGAAAAGCATAGTTTTGTTTGTTTAGTTCTACCAGAGAGCATTGTTCTAGGTAAACATTTTAGTCATGGAAGGTGTAATGAGATTGCCCCTGCATAATGGTTTGGGAAACTGACTGCAGTCGCCATCAATTTCGGGTCCAACGCTGATATCTGTAGTAAATATATTTTTTTATATTTATTAATATAATGTGTAAATATATTAGTCTAGCACAGGAACATGTAAGACATTGTATGGTTTCCAGGTTAGTGCTTATGTGATATAGTTGTAGAGTCACTTCAGACTAGCCATGTCAAGTTAAGGCACACACACCTAATGTATCATTTGTTTTATTTTTGTAATAACTAAAACTACATATGGATTGATTTCCCTCATATATATAAAAATATATTCTTTATTATACATTTTTTATTATATTTTTTAAGGGCGGGTGGGGATATTTTTATCATGCAGGTTGCACCCTTGGCGACCCCCTAGTTTGCCAATGCCAAGAAACGCCTCTGTTAGTACTGACTGACAACTGTACAAATGTAGGACAGAATTGAACAGAAGTTTACATCCACTCAGTTAGCATTTTGGTAGCATTGCTTTTAAATTCTTCAACTTGGGTCAGGAATTTCCAGGAAACTTCCACAAGATTCCCAGAATAGGCTGGGTGAATTTTGGCCTGGGTGTTGATTGGTACATTCTAGAGGTCCCGGATTACAGAGTGAATGCGGATCGTGTATATGTTTGGAAGAAACGAGGTGCTGGATCAAACGCGCTGTATAACACAACAACTGAGAAAAAGCCTCATACAGGTGCTTATAAATAAGTAGAAAATCTAATTAAAATTAACAGAATGCCAAAACACATCCATAACTTTCATCACTGACAAAACTGGTCTGTGTTCACATTATTACATTTGGGGACTTACACTGTCATCCAAACCCATCTCTTATAACTCAAGCATTTGTTTCTGGGAAATTCGTATTTCCACCTTCCTGTTTAATGGTCAAAAACACTCCACATAACAGACCCACTGGTAAAAAATTATATCTGATTGTCATTTAGACATTATTTCTTATGTTAGCTCACTATCAATATTATCATTATTTGCATTTTATTATTACAATTTAATTGTCCCGTTAATTCAGCGCAGCAACGTTTAGAGCAACACAACTGCCAAACCATGCAACAGATTTGTGCAGTTTAAATGTTTGCCATTAAATTGGGCCATTAGTCTTTTAAGATGGTTATGTCCTGGAAAGTCTTGTTTCATGAAAGATGCACTAAAAGCTAGGTTACTCATAGGTAGACTCCTATTTTTTACATAGTAGTTTCAGAGTAAATACCAGTAGAGTAACAGTAATGTGAGAATGGCTTCAACAGCTGTGGCTAATTTGGTCATATGTGTATTTTTCAGCTTGAGCATCCTGGACTAGCAAACCAACATATGACAATAAAGGAATGCAAGACAGAGATCAGGAATTACAACAACATTCCCACTAATGACTGCAAAGAAATCTTTCCACAATACCAACAGACCTACAAGCTTGGCTGGAGTCAGGCCCTCGATGAGAACTTTGTCACCTATGACCGTGGGCACTTGAACCCTGCAGGGCACCATGAAAAAGGAGATGCCTCCAAAGTCACCATGACCTTCACCAACGTAGCTCCGCAAAACCCAACAATGAACCAGGTCCAATGGAACCAGTATGAGCTGAAGCTTGGACAATTATGTGACCAGCGAATCAGGAGTGTTTTTTTTCATAACATTTATTTAAGATTTTCTTTTACCATTTTTCTGGTCAAACTCATGTTTTATATTTATTCCGAGAGAAAACCTTATAGGTCAAATTATGTTAATTCTTTGTTTAATTTCACCAGATGACAATTCTCCAAAAAGGTTTATCTGGGTCTCCTTAGTCTGGCTTTTTTACGGTTGTTATGGGGCAGTTGCTTCCTCCGTGCTGAGTGGCCCAGATTATGTCGATATAGAACTCGTTTTACTTTTGTACTGGCTTCCTCCAGCATATTCACAACCTTCTTTGCTGTTGTTCTGGGATTGATTTGCACTTTTTGCACCAAAATGCATTCATTTCTAGGAGACAGAATGCACCTCCTTTCTGAGCAGTATGGGGGC
>JACXGJ010016514.1:0-12229 GCA_016801105.1 Esox niger
GGATCTTTCTGGCTGTGTGAGGATGAGGTTGATCCCATGAAATCTCATCATTGGCAAGCACACACATACCGATGGAACCTTTTACATGAGAGAAACCGACAGAAAGTTTGTGTGTGTGTGTGTGTGTGTGTGTGTGTGGGGGGGGGGGGCCTTTGTTGATCATGTCGTGGTCAGAAAGCTGGTCTGTCTGAAGATGCAAAACCTTTAACGATGTTGCTGACTCGTAGAATTCCATGTCATTGTGGCATCAAATGTTTACACAGGCTGACGTTGCTGATGTCTATTATCCGTCGGCCTTTGTTACATTTCCCACCAGTTTGTGTAAGCACTTTGCCTCATTTTATTTCCTGTGCATGTCAGTGGTCTGGAAAAGCAGCTCTTGCTTGGTCTTATTACCTAACACCTGTTCATATCAGACTGCTGTGTATGGTTAACCCAAGGCCACTCTGACTACTTTAAAACTGAACGCGCATTTGCGTCGTACAAGTTGACAGAACATTATACCATGTATGTTATGGATGTATGTGGATCGCCAACGTGTCTGGGGGATCTGAACGAGTACTTTCATGTGACCCAGCCTCCACCACAGGTCGCTCTGCGACTAGCCAACCTTTGCCTTCTTACCGCTACAGCCATTTCCATGTTTATCCAGGGTGTGGTCTGGGTGCCAGACGACCAGGCGACGCAGTGTGCCCTCCGCCATCCCAACCGCTGGGTATTAGGGCCCGGCATTCCATTTCCTCCACGTCTTCCTCTTCCTCCCGCCGTGCCTCTTGGGCGGTAAACAATCTGGGACTTTCTACCAGATGTAAACACTGGCGGGTCAGGGTTCAAGTAGTATTAAAATCTCTTTAAATAGTTGATCTGTCCTTTGTTGACCTTGCTCGTGTAATTGAAACTAGATTAGCCCAGAAGTGGCCAGGAGTCGTCAGGCCGCCAACTCTTCAGGCGTGGTGGACTAGTGCAGAACAAGCCGCACCCATGTGACGTTCCAAGCAGACTAGTGTGGAAATAAAACCAGCCTATCTGTTATTCCTGGCAGACTATTATAGAAAACCCGCCTATCTGTTGTTCCAGGCAGACTAGTGTAGAAAACCCGCCTATCTGTTGTTCCAGGCAGACTAGTGTGGAAATAAAACCAGCCTTAGTCTGCCTGGAACAACAGATAGGCGGGTTTTCTACACTAGTCTGCCTGGAACAACAGATAGGCGGGTTTTCTATACTCGTCTGCCAGGAATAACAGATAGGCTGGTTTTATTTCCACACATCTGTTATTCCTGGCAGACGAGTATAGAAAACCCGCCTATCTGTTGTTCCAGGCAGACTAGTGTAAAAATAAATCCTGCCAATTTATTCCAGGCAGACTAGTGTGAAAATTAAACCCGCCTATCTGTTATTCCAGGCAGACTATTGTAAAAATTAAACCCGCCTATCTGTTGTTCCAGGCAGACAAGTGTGAAAATAAATCCTGCCAATTTGTCATTCCAGGCAGACTAGTGTGAAAATAAAACCTGCCTTTTTGTTATTCCAGGCAGACTAGTGTGAAAATAAAACCTGCCTATTTGTAATTCCAGGCAGACTAGTGCAAAGGCCTAAAGATTTTTGAAAGATTTCTAATAGTAGTGGAACCCATTTCCCTTTGATTCTTGGCAGAAGTCAATCTAGTGGCTGTGAGTTTCCAAATACATACAACTCTCACAGGAAGCCCAGACGGGGACCATTCTCACGGAACTTAATGGTGTGAGGTCAGGGTGCTGCTGGATGACCTTTTATTCCTTCTTTTCAATTGATTAGGAGGCATGTTCTTGGCTCAGCGGTCAACATGGTGTGACATACTACAAACGCGCTTTAGGCTGTGGTGTTCTGGGCTTGCTTTCAGAAACCCTAGTTGGATGATCTTTCAGACTGCATCAAACCCCCTGATTTACCTTTGTTGTCCTTCAGCGAGCCCGAGCGACTAAGGTTCATTATAGATTGCACATGTTAGTACAGATACTTTACCATAGTACTATACCATTGTATTAAATTTTTTTGTTGTATGGCAACAAGGAGAATGAATTTTCTGACTGAAAGCTGGGGACTCGTATGCAGCAGTTATGTCAGTTATGTGGCCAACGCCACAGGGTTAACAGCCCAGCTCTTACAGTGAGTGCCATGGGATGTTTTGTGACCACCAACCGTAAACAATGACCACCTCATCTGAACAATGCCACCCAGCCAGGGTATGTAAGTGGAGCCCGCTTATCGCACTTGGAGCGGTTGTTGCTCCCCGCTCCATGGTTTTATGGACTGCTACACGACTGCCTTTCACATAAAATATTTCCAATGTGTACTTTAGACTATATTACTAGTGTGTTATTATTCAAATGAATAGACCACTGCACCTTTTTCTTTCCTTTCCTGAAAAGTTTAAAAGGAATGTTTTGAGTGAGGAACAGAAGCGTTCAATTTGCTGTAGTCTCATAATTTTTTTCGGAGCTGTATGTTATCAGCTTAATGATTGGCTACCTCTATTAGCATCAGAATGAGCCTGATTGCAAACCTTAACCTTCGTTTGCACCTGTGTGTTTTGTGAGTTTATGAAAGTGGCAAACTCAATTACCACTTAATCAACAAGCTGAGCGACAGACAAAAATCATATTCATGCCTGCGGTGCCATCCACACCTTGACCAACCTGACCGGTGCTGTGTGGTCCGACCGCACCCTGTCCACATGACCAGCTCTGACAGCCCTCGGGCCCACTCCGATATCCCTCCACACTCCAGTCACATTGGGTCTGCTCTCGAGCCGCTCAAACACTGCTTGCAGTACAGACCGACGTCCCCTGACCTGCCATGACAGTCTTTAGACTAGACTCCCCTCCCACTCCACTTCCAGCAGTATCTGCTCTCTCTTTCCTCAGACGCCGCTTCAGTCAAGCCAACGGGACACTGGGTGCCATGTTGTGGGACGTTTGTGTCTGGTTCTAGTGTCGAAGCTGAATCTCTCGTCTTTTTTTCTCTCCTCCCCGTCTCTCCTTCTCTCCTCCCCCGTCTCTCCTTCTCTCCTCCCCCGTCTCTCCTTCTCTCCTCCCCCGTCTCTCCTTCTCTCCTCCCCCGTCTCTCCTTCTCTCCTCCCCCGTCTCTCCTTCTCTCCTCCGTAGATCACGCTTCGGAGGTGCAGGTGACCATGATGCTGACTGAGAGCTGCAAACTTCGGGGCTTACATCACAGGTAATCAATACTCAACCGATCGGCTCGCCGCAGGCCCGTTACGGCATGCAGCGGAGAACGGACCGCTCGGGTTGGACCGGAACCGCCACGTGTCCCTCCGGCAGGCCTACTGCTTCCCTGTTCATTCCCACATTCGTGACTCGGCAAGAAACACAATACAGGAAGTCGATGTGTTGCACCACGAGCAGTCCGCATAGCAGTGACTGTCATAATCCCACTCACTTCTTTTCTAATTCTATTGTCAAATTGGAAGACCTGTTGGGTCACTGCTGGGTAACTGCTGCATTTCCCCACGCTGCACTTTATTTACTGTAAAACCCGCAGGTTCAACTGAATTCTGATTGGTTGAACTAATACATTAGAATTGCTATGGGGTAGAAATGATACATGATGGATCCCCGTGAACATTTCTTGATAGAAAAGTAAAACCTTTCTCCATATTAGTCCTTAAATTGCACTCATTTCCTGGGAAGCTACATCCACTTTATGCTGTAAACTCCCTTTGCATATTATTAATATGTCTGGCATGTTAGTCATGTAGCAGACATGTTAGTCGTAAGCTTACATATTAGTCATGTAGCTGACATGTTAGTCGAAAGCTTACATATTAGTCATGTAGCAGACATGTTAGTCGAAAGCTTACATATTAGTCATTTAGCTGACATGTTAGTCGAAAGATTACATATTAGTCATTTAGCTGACATGTTAGTCGTAAGCTTACATGTTACTCATTTAGCTGACATGTTAGTCATTTAGCTGACAAGTCATTTGGCAGACATGTTAGTCATTTTCTCAACAGTGTTATTATGTGTACCTTAAAATGTGTGCATTTATGCTATGTTGACTAGTATACTTTGTATAAATCATCATCATCATAGTTTCAACTACGTTGTTATCGTCAATGGTAAACAACATTTTCATTCCTTACATACCGTTTTCATTCCACTAGTCCCCCCTGAACATTCTGTAGTAAGGCATTATCACTGCTCCTTGTTCCCACCGTGAATTGGGTTTACTGTCGTCTAAATAGCTGCACGGACAGGGAATCTTAGGCACCTCATGCCACTCTTTCCACCCATGACTAAATGTCCTTGTTGTCGGGGAAATCTCCAAGCAGTTAATGGTAATCTGATGCTTGGACTGGTTTAGTGGGACCGGATGTACGTCTGCTGTAATCAACAAGGGAGGTTCCAATTTGTCACCTATTCAGCAAAGGAGTTTCTCATTGATCCCCTGTCCAGCAAGGAATATTTTTCTGTCTAATCACCGCCGGGAAATTACAGAGGGGCTTGAACTTTTGAGTTGCCCGAGCATCAAGCCTACTGTGCTAGTGTTTGTGATGAGCAAATTGTACCAGGTCACGTTTGTTGTGAGCCTGTCCAATCTTTCCAGGTGGACATCAACATTTTAATTTGGTCACGTCGTGAGGTTTGATGTTGTCCTTGTCAAATCAAAAAGCGGAAGGACAAACATTGTGGTGAAAGCTCATCCAAAATCTCTTAGCCGTCACACTGTCCGTCCCACATCTTTCTACAGTGGTTGTGCTTTAAGCAATCGTAATAAAGAAGGCGGTAACAAGAAATGAGAAGTACACCTAAAATGGAAGCAATTTTCCTGTGGTGCTACTTCACGTTCTGAGAAAGTGTCACAACCAGACATTACGTGTGGTCGTGAAATACTCAGAGACCCACCGGGCTGGGACTCACTCCTGGACCCAATCCAAGGAAGCTACTGTCACGCCGTCCCCGGAACGCGCGTTGACCCACTTTTCATTAGTGTGTCGGCCGTTTGTTGGCATGTGCCGTGTCCGTACATCTTTCTGTGAGTATAGGCTGTATGTTTCTCGGTGCTGGTAAACACGTGGAAGCTCTGTGTTCATTTGTCACACTGGACCCACCCTTACCTCTTTAACTTCCTGAGGTCAGGCTCTTTCACAGCACTCCTCGTTCCTCCTCTGTCCGGCAGGCTCTGGGCTCCGGCCTGACAACTCCCCCACCAAAAATGAATCCTCCATGAACTCCCTCCTGTGTGACGGATTATCACGCAAAGGAATGTTGCTGTAAGCACCTTGCCCTTCTTTTGGAGAACCCACGTGGTGATGCTCATTTGTCCCAGCCAGATAGGTTGGGGATTTGTTTTTCTTTACCGAGCCATAGACGAAAATAGCTTGTTTGATCTGGGAATTAGCAAGGCTGGAATTGGGCAGATTTGTCTTTGTGGAGGACGCGGGACTCTCTGTGTCTGTCTGTTTCTGTCCGTCTGTTTGTGTGTTTTAGGTCTAACTAATCATGGGGACCAAATGTCCCCATGAGTATAGTAAAAACACAAGAAATTGGGCTCTTGGGGACCTTTTCCGGTCCCCATGAAGCAAAAGTAAATTTCTGGCTCAGGGTTTAGGATTCGGGTCAAACTCACAATTCATTTTAGAGTTAGAATTGGGGTTTCTTGAAGGTCCAGGCATTGTTGGTTAAGTTTAGGGTAAAGTTTAGGCATAAATGTTACTTTATTGGGGTTAGGTTAAGGTTAGGATTAGGGTAAGGGTTAAGGTTAGGCATAAATGTTACTTTATTGGGGTTAGGTTAAGGTTAGGATTAGGGTAAGGGTTAAGGTTAGGTTTATGGTTAAGATTAGGGCAAGGGAGCATGCAATTTCAATTTTCTGGTGTGTTTGTGTTCTATAGATCTATTATTTAAGATTACTGTCAACTTATTGTAAAGGTCAGACTAGTCCTTTCAGGCATTAAACAAAAATACCCTATTAAAATATAAGTAGACAAATACAACTCAATGTTTTGATTGTCAGCTACAATGTAGTAAACCACTTCGTTACTTTCTGATAGCATGTGCATGTTTTCCATAATACCTCTGCCTCTCCTACATGTCCTTGGTTCTCCTCATTTCTGTAAGTTACCTTTATTTTGGAACAGTGGGTTATATCAGTTTCTTTATTACATCATTGTGTGAACTTCACGACATCTTAAACAACAATCTTTCTATTTGTATGTATATCTATGTAGAATTGATTTGATTAAGATTCCCTTTCATTGATGTTGATGCCTTAGTGAACCTCAGCTTGAGTGACATTGAACAAGACTGAAATGGATCAGGTTAAACGGGTTTGCGTCCGCACACATTGAGCTCTGCCCTGAACTGCAACACTGCTATCAGGGGCTTCTCAGCCGTCCAGTCACTGGAGCTGCAAAGCAGCCCCAGCTGTGAAGCTCCCTCCCCCTTGCTTCATGTTTTTTGGGGGGAGAGCATCAGTGCCATCAACCAATGAATGTCACTCTTTTAGCAACATGTTTTCCTTATTGAGAACAAATGAACACCAACGTCCTTATTTGTGACATCCCTGACCACAATAATACCACCTCTTGAGGGGACCTTTGCTGGACGGCTACACCATTGGAGAGTAGCAGTGGCGCCAACTTTTATTCGTTTGTACACAATCTGTGTGACTGGGCCAATGGAGGCCCAAGTCTCTGGAAATGCTCACAAACTTTGTCTCGCAACTGTATGTTCTCACCGCCCATTTGTATATACTTCTGTCAACTTGATGTAGATTTTGTGTGTTTGGTCTTTCAATGATGTGTGCAGCACCATTCCACCAGTATAATTATTATTTAGCATTAATGTACCAGGCAGTGAAGACGTTGTCTGCACCCAAACCCGCTGTGGTGTAGCGTTTTAGTGGGGCCAAGCTGACTGTGCAACGGCCAAACTGACACAAGTTCTGCACCAACTCAGAGCAGAACAAGGCATTTACATATACAGTTATTTTACTACAGCATCAAGCTAACTGATGAAGGTAACATTGCCTTTAATATTGTGAGCTCTATGCTGGTTGGCTTTTCCTTTGTGTTACGAAGTTGTTGGTTCAGGCTTGGCTGGATGCAGCAAAGGGGTTCGTTTCCGTGAATTAATTCTCGTGAATTAATTAGGTTCACAGAACTGAGAAGATGACCAATGCTTGACTTCCACTGAGGCCAACTTGTTGTGCCAGACTCATTTTCTTAGTACTATGTAGCCTGGGGATTAGGTTGGGCCTTGAGTAACACCAACTGTGTCAGATGATTGTGACATCAGGACCTGTCTCGCATGATACACACGTCTCTCGCTCACACAACACCCAGTAGACTGTAAATACCTGCCCACTGAGTCATTCTGATCTTATTTTACGCTGTAAAGATTTGGGCAGAGGGTCTTCTTTAGAATGCTACGCGCCCTGTTTCAGATGGTTTCAGTAGGGTTTTGGACAGCTTGTTCTGTGTGCCCTAAGTGTTACACACCAAACTAATTAACATGTCAGGTCTGCTAGGCTGTGAACGTCTTTACTGACTAAATGACATGGCAGGTCTACTACGCTGTCCCACACACCTAGTCTGCCCAATAGACTTTTCAATGTGTAGTGTGTCGTATTTGACCCGTGTTCCTGCCTTCCATTCACTGACGTGTACACGGACAATGTGCACCGTGTGTTTATCGTTGTGTTTATCTCTGCTCTCCTCAGAAACCTGCTCCCCATCAGTCATGTGTGTACAGAGGACGGGGAGAAACCCATGGTCCTGCTTCCTTATATGAACTGGGGAAACCTCAAACTGTTCCTGAGACAGTGCAAGCTGGCGGAGGCCAACAACCCACAGGTGAGCCCCTAAGCGAGCCCTGGCTAAAAACTGCTCCTGCGCCATTACAAACCACAGAAGAGCCTGTGTCACTGGCTGTGACTCCTGCTTATTGCCATCTTAGCATCAACTTAATGTCATCTGTCGTTAAAGGAGAACTTTTTGAATGGTTCCTGAAAGTGGGGACCAAGTGACATTTACTGCTTGACCAGTCGTGGCCATGAGATCTATATTTAACAGGTTCACACACCCTAATTACTTCTGTTGATTTTAGCTAGCTATGGCTGGAGTTAAATTATTACAGACCTAGGGAAACAACATGAAGCCGGTGACTGAGGAACTTCTGTTACTATGAAGAAGTTCCATTCTATTTCTAAAATGAAATCAATCTTGTTGCTCTAAACTGATTCATAATGGCCACTCATTGATCAGTGTTTTATTTTTGCCTACTAACAAATATTGTACCATTGTGTACTCTCACCCCATGCCAATCATTATTGAACAACATTTATTTAGTATATTTTATTCATTCATTTTATTTGTTTGGTCCACAGGCCATGGTTACCTGATATTATTAGCATTTGATGTATTTCAATCCCATTGTTCCTTCACAGCTTTACAGAAGGTCGGTTTTTACTGTAAGCCAGTCATTGGATTAAGCAGAACAATACAGTGATTTATTTTAGGAACCAATACTGACAACGGGCAGGCCTGGACCGTCTCAGCCAGTATTTATTTAAAAATGTATATTAAGTTGGCGCTGGGCTCGGAGCAGAGACTATTGCCTACGAGGAGACAGCAGTCAGACTATTGTGGTAGGTGACTCCAGGGGCTTGTTGAGCCAATTGGCATAGGTGGTCTCAGGAGATGCCTGTACTGTGAAATCCCAGAGATCAATGAGAGCATTTGTTTGCTCACGTGTGCTTGAACAACGTTCTTAAAGAATACATCCACACAGACTGCTCTTTATCAAATTACACGCATGCACGTGCGCCCGTGCACACACGCACGCACGCACGCACGCACGCACACACCAACACGTACACCTAAATCCAGATGGCAGAATGCTTCTTAAGGTGTAGCCACATAATTCTACTGACATGTTGTTCCCTAAACAAACAACACGTCTTGCTCTATAACTGAAAGAAGAGAGAGAAAAGAGAAAGAAAGCCTCCCTGATTTTTCGGGGGGATACTACACCCTCCCATCTGTCCTGTAACTGTCTGTCTGCTTAAGGTGATTGTCCGACCTGATTAAGACTTACTCATAATAGTCTTTCCCCCAAATGCTGTCGCTATAAACCTGATAAGATAAATCAACCAATATAACATTACAAGGAGACCTCTGTGTCCCGAATGTAACGCAGCTCCCTATTTTGCGCACTACAGTGTAAGGAGTTGTGTGGTTTGGGACATACACACTCATGTCTGAAAAGTGCCAGAGGCGCATAGCGTTATGACATTGTCTGGCGTAGTGTTACAGATTGGCACGCGGGCTAATTCTCCACTGAACATCTGGCTTCACAAGGTGCCATTAGTGTTAAAGTAAACAGAGTTCTTGTGCAAATCTTAACATAAGTTGTTACGTTGCCTTCGGCCCATATGAGGAAGACAGGCTTGAAATGTCTTTCGCTCTGGTCCCGCCCGCAAACTAGTCGAGTCAAGCTCTCGTGGAAATGCGCTCATTTACAGCGTTTAATGGCCGGAGGTTTTGTGTTTTCATGTAGTTGCGTGTTATACCTTCGTGGAATTGTGTGTTGCCTCTAGTTTCACAACCGCAAAATCCAGCCAACCAAAAACGTCCACATTGTGCCTTGTCTGATATTAGTCGCCAGCGACAACAGATGAGACGGGGTTCTTACAACCGAGGAGTTTCTGCACTGACTGCTGAGATTGCGGTGGGGCTTTGCATTAGGTGACAAGCACAACAGAAACATTAACCTTCTTTTCAGGGCAGCTTGACTGCGCAGAGGAATCCGTGTCAGAAGAACTGTGATGACATCCTGTGGCAACATTGTGCCAATCATCTCAAGATGAGAGACTAAAGCAGAACAGACTTTCTGCAAGTGGAAGTTACTATCGTTGGTGCTGTGGTTAATGGTCTACAGTTCAGCCACTGACATGCATATGATTCAGGTCTAAAAAAAGCTATGTAGTATATACCAAACCACATGAGTAGGTGGTCTCACAAATTTACCCTTTTTTTGAACGTCTTGGTGGTTTTTGCTAAGTTGAAGTGTTCTCATAATTGGACTATACATTGGTTCCCCATGTTTTGTCATTAAGTTGCTGTTTTGTCATTTAATTACTGGTCCTTGGAGGTTTTGCCATGTCCCTGTCTGTGTCTAACAAACGGGACAGTCGCTAATTTAATGAAAACGCCTGTTAGGCCGGGACCCAACGTTGCCGCGCCGTTTAACAAGCCGAATCACGCGGCCGGAGTTCTGCATTTACAAATTCTGCAGTGGGGCGGAGCCAGCCCAGGGCCCACAATAGATGGGATTACCTCGCTGATATGCTATTTGTACGTACGGTCTACAAGGACTGCTCCAGCACAGGCTGGTTACTGTCTTTTTGGAATCGTGTGTGTTGTCTTCAGAGAATTATCGCAATGCCTCTTATGTGTAATCCGCGGTCTGGCGCGTAGCTGTCTGTTCCCTTTCCAAGTTAAGCAAACTTCACATAGACACCGCTAGGCTAAGCTACAGTGATTCATGTCTTGATCTGCTGTTCATGTCCTCACTGCTAAGCTAAGCTAGTGTGTTTAGTATTAGGATCTCAGCCACCCGGGCTAATTAGACAGATGGTTGACTGAAAGTAAAGCAGACTTACAGTTCCTTCTGGATTCTCCTGTATACAGAGGGAATACCCAGAGGCATGTGTTCCCTTCCCTAGTGTCCTAGCCTTTACTTAGGATCAAACCCAGATAATACGCAATGTGATAATTACAGCTCCCTTAGCCACGTGTTTTTAGATGTTCGGTACACTCAGTAATGTACTCATGAGCATATTTCTGATATTTATTTGAAATTCATTAGGTGTATATTTTAGGTGTACTAAAATGCTATTCCCTATCATGCATTATAAATATACCAACGTGTGAAATAGCTGGGTCTGTTTTAACACAGTGAAGTATTCTCATTACTGTTTAAGTATCACTTACATTTTATTTTAATACTGTTTAGTATACTGAAGTACCACAGAGGTTTTTCCAAAAGAATACACTTTTGATAAACCGCTTTCTTCTCTTCAGGTTACTTACCAAATAATCTGAAAGAGAGCATCCCTCCCAGTGTAAGACTGTCCCATCTTCAGCATGTGTATGTTCATGGTCTGTGGGTTCGTGGATGTCTCCTGTGGGAGAGTTCCCACATGCCACTAGGTTACAGCCAGCTAGTTAGACTAAGTGGTCCCTGGTTTCGTTACTCAACTCCTTAATCTGCATAAACAGCTGCACACTCTGAAACCAAGAGGAATGTTAAATACAGCAGCTCTTTAGTGCATAAGGGAGTATGGGGCTATATGTAACAAGGTCAATCATAGGATAATATGCGGGTGAAAGTCCATTCTAAGTCCTTTTTTTTTTAGTCCTTTTTTGGGAGAATTTTGATGGCAGAATTGACCAAAATTGCTAGCGACAACCTGTGAAAGTGTTTGGAGAAAATGGGGACTTGCTGATGATGGGATTCCTTCATTAACAGAAGATGAATTCCTGAAGCTGTTTGCTCGTTTTGGTGCTTATTTAATCGTACACGAGCTGCACACGTACCCTGGAGCCTCGTGTGATGAACTGTCGGGCGGAGAGCACGCAGCTCCCAAACAGCTGGTTGTCACATTGAGCAGCTCACTGAAGAGCGATGTGGTAGAAAGGCGTTAGGGAAGATGTTCCTAAAGATGTTTCTTTTATCTACTGTTAATGGGACAACGCTCCACACGACACTTTCGCCCTACATAATTACGATCTTTCAAATTATTTAGAGTTTTTTTGAGAATGCAAGACAATGGGTGCCTCTGAGGATTCAAAACTGCTATGAATTTTAGAAATTCTAGTTTGCTTGTTGTCTGTACTCATGACTGAGGCCCTCTGTCTGTACTGATCATGACTGAGGCCCTCTGTCTGTACTGATCATGACTGAGGCCCTCTGTCTGTACTGATCATGACTGAGGCCCTCTGTCTGTACTGATCATGACTGAGGCCCTCTGTCTGTACTGATCATGACTGAGGGCCTCTGTCTGTACTGATCATGACTGAGGGCCTCTGTCTGTACTGATCATGACTGAGGGCCTCTGTCTGTACTGATCATGACTGAGGGCCTCTGTCTGTACTGATCATGACTGAGGGCCTCTGTCTGTACTGATCATGACTGAGGGCCTCTGTCTGTACTGATCATGACTG
>JACXGJ010016515.1:0-12226 GCA_016801105.1 Esox niger
AAATCCAGAAAATCACATTGTATGATTTTTAAATAATTAATTTGCATTTTATTGCATGACATAAGTATTTGATCACATACCAACCAGCAAGAATTCAGGCTCTCACTGACCTGTTAGTTTTTCTTTAAGAAGCCCTCCTGTTCTCCACTCATTACCTGTATTAACTGCAACTGTTTGAACTCGTTACCTTTATAAAAGACACCTGTCCACACACTCAATCAAACAGACTCCAACCTCTCCACAATGGCCATAACCAGAGATCTGTGTAAGGACATCAGGGATAACATTGTAGACCTGCACAAGGCTGGGATGGGCTACAGGACAATAGGTAAGCAGCTTGGAGAGAAGGCAACAACTGTTGGCGCAATTATTAGAAAATGGAAGAAGTTCAAGATAATGGTCAATCTCCCTCGGTCTGGGGCTCCATGCAAGATCTCACCTCGTGGGGCATCAATGATCATGTGGAAGGTGAGGAATCAGCCCAGAACTACACGGCAGGACCTGGTCAATGACCTGAAGAGAGCTGGGACCACAGTCTCAAAGAAAACCATTAGTAACACACTATGCTGTTATGGATTAAAATCCTGCAGCACACGCAAGGTCCCCCTGCTCAAGCCAGGGCATGTCCAGGCCTGTCTGAAGTTTGCGAATTACCATCTGGATGATCCAGAGGAGGAATAGGAAAAGGTCATGTGGTCTGATGAGACAAAAATAGAGCTTTTTGGTCTAAGCTCCACTCGTCATGTTTGGAGGAAGAAGAAGGATGAGTACAACCCCAAGAACACCATCCCAACCGTAAAGCGAAACATCATTCTTTGGGGATGCTTTTCTGCACCGTATTGAGGTGAGGATCGATGGGGCCATGTATTGTGAGATCTTGGCAAACAACCTCCTCCCCTCAGTAAGAGAATTGAGGATGGGTCCGTAAGAAGCATCTCAAGGTCCTGGAGTGGCCTAGCCAGTCTCCAGACCTGAACCCAATAGAAAATCTTTGGAGGGAGCTGAAAGTCCGTATTGCCCAGCGACAGCCTCGAAACCTGAAGGATCTGGAGAAGGTCTAAATGGAGGAGTGGGCCACTCCAGTAAAATTTAGAGACCTCTAAGTGCTTTTTAAATAGGAAAACCTGCAAAATCAGCAGTGTATCAAAAATGTGTTCTCCCCCACTATATATATATATATATTGTTCAAGAAAAATAATCGGTCTTGAGTCTAAAGTTCTATAAAGGTTTTTTATTTTTTACATGCGCATGGGATAATCGATATACGGCCACCTAGTATGACCGCACTCCGAGTAATCAAAGTATCTAGGTACGACAGGCGTCTTTGTAGCATCTTCATTGACCACGCCCCCAACTAAAAGTTGTCACACATTGAACAAACAACAGATAAACAGAGAACCCAGAGGTGTGTTGATTACTCATTTACCTAGGTCACAGCATACTAAATAAAACCACCATAGAAATCAATATAATCTCAAAACTGCCAATGTAATACGAAATAATAACATTGAATCATTATACTGCTTCACAATTTCACATTTCTATCACAATATATATATATATATATATACAGTACACAATAATTATATTTGAACACCAACAATTGATTTAAACAAGTATCTGAGTGATGCAGTCAAAACCTTGTCCGTTACTCTAGGTTCGTCGGGAAGATTAATATAGCATAATAAACTAAAAATAAACTATTTAGGAGACCACTATAATCTTCCTGTGATTTATTGAAAGCTTGCAGGTGATACCACAGGTGTTACACACAAAGTGTACAGCAAGGTAAGACATCAGTGCAAGATAACAAAATACAGTTTAGCAATCTTTTTATAATGAATCAGAAAAAAACTCCATGTTCCCTCGTCCTGGCGCTTCTCCACAGACTGAGCATGACTTATGACCAGAGTCATATGCATTGATCCTCTAAATGCAGCACTCCGTAAGGAATAAAGTGCCATTTGGGGTGCAACAATTAATTAGTGGGACCATTTATGGAGTAATAATTTGATTCAATAGACAAGGAAAAGAACTCAAGCTGAGAACATGATTGAACTACTTGTGCACTGCCACACACTGTAGCAATAAGGTAACTTTAAATTACACTTTCAGAGTTGTGAACCTGCCCATTTTCTAGCGAATGGTTGTATATGGGCACTGTCAATGTGCTTGCTTCGGGAAAAAGGTGGAATGTCAAGATGTGCGTTTGGTGGGTGTCCCTTAGGTTGAAGCTTGGCAATGTGGGTGGATTGATATCCTGCCTGTTGGGCCCTGTCCAGGGCCTCTGCCGGATAGGGTCACAGTGTCACTGGACCCCTGTCTCAGCACCAAAGTCTTACGCTGCAATATTATTGTGCTGGGGGATTAGGGTCTACATTTTCCCTGCCTTCTGTCGTTTTAAATTTAGGAAGACATGAGGTCTTGGCCCACACCTGCAGAGTACCAGGCATGACTGGTTGCGGTCCCTGTCCAAACTCCTCCTGGTGGTGTTGCAGATCAAGGCGATACCTGACGATTTCAGCTGCCACAGTGCTGATCCCCCCTCCCCCCATCTGTCCCTTTTCTGGTCCATCTGGTCATGCATCCGATCTGGACTAGGTTTAAATAGACCCCGGGCCTCAGCCCACATGCATCGAACTATTACAATTTGGACTCTTAATATGTTCTCCCGGCACAGCCAGAAAAGGACTGGTCACCCCCCGGAGCCTGGTTCCTCTCTAGGTTTCTTCCGAAATGTTACCTTTCTTAGGGAGGTGTTCCTAGCTCCCAGGGGTTTAAGGCCGGGTGTTTGTGAAAGCACTTTGTGACAACTTCTGATATAAAAAGGGCTTTATAAAATAAATTTGATTGATTGATTGATTGAGTGATGTAGCCAGGTTCTGGATATAAAATGTGGAGGATAAGATGAAGGATTCACTTCCTTTTTTCTATCATGAAAAAATATTTCAAGTGAGGAGATACATAGTCATAGAAAATTTACTTTTTCTCACACACACACACACACACACACACAAACACACACACACACACACACACACACACACACACACACACACACATTAAGACATTAAGAAGGGCAACCAAAAAAATAAGTAAAATAAATATGCTTAATGCTAATGCTTAAAAGATTAGTTTTCAACAAGCACACAAACTAACTTTCTACAGTTAAAACAAAAAATATGAACCCAATTATGAATCTGATGATAATAAGTAATTATGAATCCAATCTTAAACCGGATTAATATTCATAGTACAAAACTGTACTCTAAAGGCGTTAACAACTGAGTCTTTGGTTTCTGAACGGCATTATATTTTCCATTATACTGCAACATTTTTGACCAAAGAGCCCTAGTAAAAATTCTGTGTACTAAATATGCACTAAAATGCATTTAGGATACCTACTGCATATTTTAATTTCTCCTTGTTGACATGGCTGCTGCAGTAAATCTAATAGACCCTGTGCTCATAAAAGCTGAAGGACTTGCCGGGATGCTATTCTACCAGACAGTTAGCAGTGCCCTGAAAACCTTGAGTCTGTCTGTCACAATCTGCATTATATGGGATGTCAGAGTGGTGATGCTTCCAAACACCCCCATCGGCCCTTAATAAATCAATCTTACAGGATATATAAAGATCTAACATGGTCACTGTGAAACTGGCGATGAAACTGGCGACGTATCCCCTGTATATTTCTACAGGCTTCTGATCAAAGGTAGTGCACTAGATATACAAAGGTAGTCATTTGGGGCGCAAACAACAGTGCTGTATATTACATTTTAGCCAGCTAGAAGGCCTTCTGCCTCCCTTGAAAACAAATATGGCAGTGCCTTTACGTACACAGACACTCAAGGGAGATGCGCCGACGCCATTGTCGGGAATGGAGACCGTAAACTTAACTCTGGTCTACAAGTTCACTTGTCCAAAGACATCAAACAAACGTGCAAGACATCTCAAGGCACGAGTCCGAAAACATTCTATTTGCAGGCGGTGTTAAGAAAAATGCACCTCTCTCTTTCAAATAGACTGCAACACAGAGGAAATGTAGTCCCAGACACACAGTGATAGGACTTGCATGACAATGTCTCTCAGTGATCAAACCAGCCGATGATCAAATGTGTCATATAGACACATCTGAGGTGCAACCGAAACATTGGGTGGGGGGG
This sequence comes from Esox niger, assembly GCA_016801105.1. Classification (NCBI taxonomy): domain Eukaryota; kingdom Metazoa; phylum Chordata; class Actinopteri; order Esociformes; family Esocidae; genus Esox; species Esox niger. The sequence goes on from JACXGJ010016515.1 coordinate 4,167, forward strand.
TGGGGGGGGGGGCGACACAACATAAATGTAGGGTAAGAGTGAAAGACCCAGCAGGCATCGTTCTAGCATTGAGATGCTAAGAACTGTTGTGAAGGCTCTAACTTGGGCTATGAAAGCTGCACTGTCTACCAGGGGAAGAACATTTTGTGAAATGTTTGCAGGTGTGTTTTTGTAAAATCCAAAAAGATGAATATCAGTACATGCTAATGTGGTAGAACAACTCCCAAGTATTATTTTACAGAATTGTGAAACACAGAATTGGAGATTCACCACTACTCATGCCAGAAAAATATTTGTTTACCCATTTCCAATCCAGTTCAGATAATGCCTAGACAATAACAAAACTTGGGAATGTTCTCCTCCCCACTGAATATGATGTTGTCGTCATATTTGAAATCACCGACATTGGCACTGGCAGAGTTTGGGTTACACTCATTAGGGCTTTGGGCCTGGCTGCAAACACACACAAACAACTTGTTATTCTCTGAGGGAGATGGAGAGTGCGGTTCACTGCCGAGACTCAATTATGGACAGAATCAGTGGAGGGAATGGACTTGTCTGACCCCAAATGACCACATGCACACAACTCTCATAGTGATGCGGCACATTAATATTCATGACCCTCTCACAAATTAATGGAAAACCAACAAGCTGAGAAGCCGCTGTCATTTCTATTCTTTATCACTCTGTCTCTCTCCACCTCTTTCTCTCTCCCTCTAGCTGTCTCTCAACCACTTCTCCTCAACTTCCACCATATTTTCTAGTACTTTCTCCCCCATTTTTGCTCTCCAGTTCCCCCATACTCCATTTCTCAAAAACCAGAGGTCTAATTCACTAGTACTAGTAAGACTTTGCCTCATGAAGTGGACTCCCCAGAACAAAGCAATGTTTGTCATTTGGCACAAGTGTGCAAAGTATTTTTTAAGCTTAAAATTGTATTTAAATCTAAAGACAAATCCTATATTGGACCAGTGTCTTATGTCAAAATGTTTACTTTGTATATCTGCAGACTATCCCTTTTAAACCCTTCCATGCCTACCGAATCATGGATGCCTGTAAATTCATAAAAAAGAAACATCTTCAAAACAGTTTATGATAGCGAGAATCGGTTTTCTTTGCTGTTTTCCTGAGATTCCGCTGAAAAGAACGGTGTGTGTATTGTTTATGTGTGGCATTTCCTGGTTGTCGTCATTCAGACCAAATGCCAACCTACCCCTAGTGCACATGACCAATGGATGGTCTGTTGCTTAGTGGCATCCAATGCACAATCGAGCAATGGAAGGCTGTTGCGAAGCAAAACATTTCAATGATGTATAGAAACAATCAGATTTCGCATATAAAATTGACTTTATTGTGCATTTTCACTCAAATACTACCTTATTAGTACATTTTCATGGATGCTTATATTACCTGAGGTTCTTTAAACATTTGAGGCCATAAACATGACCTATTCTTTATAAGCCCAAATGTAAGAGTATTGAAAACCGCCAAAAACAGCTCAGTACCCTTAAGCTGTCAGTGCCTGTGATAGGCCCATTTCCAAAAAGGTTGCGATGCTGTGTTGAATGTAAAGAAAACCGGTGCAGTAACTTGTGAAATGCAAACAGTGACATTGTCTTTTATTGTTCAAAAACATTATCCTTGAAATGAATGTCTGACACACCAAGTATAGACTTTTGACCGAAGGAAATGTGCTGGCTCATGCTAGCTGGATGAGCCTTCTTTTACTTAGTTAATTCACCTCTATCTATCTGATTTCCTATCTATGTATATTACAGACATTTATACCTGATCAGCCATTCATATGGACACATGGAATGCAAATACATTGCTGAGTTGGTTGTCAACAGCTGGAATAATATTTAGAAATGATTGTATATCTACGGTATATTACGCTAGTGGATATTTCATATTGTTACCATTTGTCACATTGCCCTTGTAAAGGTTAATGGCATGATTAACTTCAACCAGTGCTGCAACATTTTAGTGAAGGATATAAAAAGTTAATGTCCAGACTTGAACGGTATTTAAAATCGGTGATTTGAATTGAATATGGCAGTCAAGTAAGACAAATAACTCTTTATAGAAATAGGCCTAATGCCATTATCCTTGCAAACAATCGAAAAGAAATTAAAAAGAATACAATTTCTCAGTTTCAACATTTGATATGTTGTCTTTGTACTTTTTTCGATTGAATATAGGGTTTAAATGATTTGCACAATTGTATAATTGCATTTTTCTTTTCAATTTACACAGCGTCCCAACGCTTTTGGAAACAGAGTTGTATACTGAATATAAATACATTTAATGAATCTATTTGCCCCCAGGTTGGGGTCCTGGGGCCTATTGCGGGGCCATGCACCCTCCATGGTTTTGGTTTAATTGCAGGTGTATGTGAGGTGGGTGTGTGTGGGGGATGTAGGTGTGCACACATTAAAATGATGAAATTATGCTAATATAGATGCTTGACACATTGTCTAACCTCCCAAAAAACATTTGAGAAATTTAGCAGACAGAGTGACATATAGTTACCGTAGTGCATTCATAGTTAGGTGCTACAACCAGCACAACCCAGTGACAGTAAGAGCATTTGACTTAATGAAGCTATCTGCAAAGTCAGTGCTAGAAGCAAGAAGTTGATAAAGTAGGGCTCTCCAGCCGTGAGCACCCCAGCTAGCAGCCCATCAATGTAACACTTGATGAGATATGCCATCAGTTCAAGCGTGTTCTTCTGCACAGCTCCTCCTGTGAAGGCTGGCATGCACACAAAATGTACGCTTGACGATAATTGTGCCTAACGCGCAAAAATAAGTCCCTCTCAGCAGTAGCTGCCTGTCTGGTATTTTTTTATCCATGTGTTATGACACTTTCTTACCTCCCTTTCTCTCACTCTCTTCATCCCCTTTCTCTCCATCCCCCTATTTCCTTCTCCCTGCGGCAGTTACCGTACCTACTGGTTTCACTACATATCTCAGCTGTGAGTTCTGCATGTTGTGTGCCATTTTCTATGCTAACTTTTAGTCCAGTGTTGTCCTATACGCATTTCATTACTCTGTGTGTGTGATGTAATTTGGAAGTCGTTGTCTTGCCTTCATCGCTAAAGATGCTTCTTATGTCTGTAATTTCGTGTAAAAACAGTGTAAAAAATGGGAAGAGTTAATGCATGGTTATTTGAGTTTGTCAAGAGGCCACAGGTCTTCCAGATAAGTTAGGCCACAGGCCATCCATATGAGGTGAACCAGAATAGAGCAGGTTCTGTATTTATCAAGTTCCTTGATCAGGTCTTCCTAATTTTATATCTTGTGACTAAAAAGGCAGAACTGGGCCATATTTTGGTTTCAATGTAACTCAAGCATTTCCATTATCATACCAGAAGCGTTATTCATGAGCCAACAGAGCAAAGGTTGATTTCAGACTTAAATTCCTGTAAATTACAAATTTTAAACAGACTGAAATGCTTAAGTTTATAAACATTTGCAGAACGTATGTATAGGGTTAGTTACACATTCTTGTCATTTCATACTGCTTAATTACTTAGAAAGCAGATACAAATAATTTCAGTTCATATTATTTAAACATGGTTTCAGAATTGAGTGGTATTTGCTTAAAGAAACTGTGTAATATACTATAGTAAGCCCCGTCTGCAGTATAATTTTCAAATATGTTTGCCTTCTCAAGCGAACTCTAGGTTTCGATGTAACTTCAATCTTAGATGAGATTCAAGTTTATTGTCATTGAACAGCACGAGAACAGTACAACAAAACCAGAAGTGCAAATAGAAGAGGGCAGAAAATTACAAGAATTAATTATTTGCAAGTATTACGTATATGTACAGGTGTTGGTCATATAATTAGAACTTCATCAAAAATGTATTTATTTCAGTAATTCCATTCAAAAAGTGAAACTTGCATAATGTATATAATCATTCCACACAGACTGACATATTTCAAATGTACATTCCTTTTAATTTTGATGATTATAACTGACAACTAATGAAAACCCCCAAATCAGTTCTAATTTTGTGACCAGCACCTGTATATTACAAGTGGAATGTATAGATGTGTAATGAAGGCAAATCCAGTACAAATGGCAATACTAAATGTGCAGTAAGGCAAACAGAGGAGGGCAGAAAACATACAAATATTAATTTATAGTGTATGTTACAAGTAGGAAAATAGTTGTGTGGCAGTAATAATATTTGTTGCCATGAAGATGGATTTTTGTATGTAATTATAACAATCATTTCAGCAGTGGGTGCAAAATATTTATTTTACTACATTAAGGTTTGCAGTGTAGTGGTTGCTCTGTACGTGCTTGTTTTGCAAACACTCAAATGAAAGCAATAAGTTTGTCCCATTGGTGAGCAACCATACAAGTAATGTGTTCAAATTGACATCCACCAAAACACCTGTAAAAGCATGTAGACCACATATCTTTGTTGTTATAAAAGTTAACCAAAACATATTGTGCTGTAAGTGGCCAGAGCTTTAACAAACACTGAATATTTCTAGGAATTGGATCATAGCCAAAAGGCAATATTTGAGAAAGATATAATTCTCTCTTTTTAATGCATTCACCGATCATCTCCAGATCTGAACATATCAGAGTGCTTCCCTATTCAGTCTTAATGGAGACATGTTGACTGCTATTGTTGCACAATGAGGCATGTGTAGGCATACTTTGTTTAATGAATGGCATGAGTTTGACAAGGTTGCCACAGAAACCTTTAAGAGGCATGCCAAAGTGTCTATCGGCTGTGTTTCAAATGTCTCACGACTCCTACTGTAGTGACGTAGTTTTGACAAAGTGTTATGTACTATACTGGAAATCTACATGAACAACTGTTAGATCTAACATCTGCATGAAAAATGTTTTAAACTAAGAAAGAAAATCATGACTAAACCTAATGTATTTATTAATTACCTTTCAAATGTGCAGATATTCACATTAAATGACCTCATCCTATTTAATATTTCATAACTTCAATATTAAAGAAAAGCACGCTAACCAGATATCTGAACAAACTAAAGCTTGCTTTACAAAAATAAGAAATAACACTGTCAGAAAATGACAATGAATTTTACCAATTCAAAAAGGAGCACTCACAGGAGCACTGTTGGGAGTTATACAAATCAAACAATTAGCCTATTAGATACATTATTCACCCTGCAGCTTGCTGGGCCCCTGACAGCTAAATGGTTTTCAAAATGTATTAAAATACTAGCCAGCAACTTGAGCACCAAAACAAATAAAATAATAACAAATACATCAGTCTACAGGTGATAAGGAACCTATTTGTTATTTGGTTAATTTATGGAAAAGGAATTAATATTATCAGATTGGCTTCAGGCCACATTTTATTTCAATACATTTTTACAGTAGTAAGTTGCCTGGACTATTCTAATTAAAAGTAAAAGCTTTAAATCGTCAAATATAAAACAGAACAATTCCAACTGCCACCAACTATCTGCCTTCCAAATGCAGCAGTATATTATTTAATTTAGACAGTTGTCATATGTAATGCTTTGCCTTTTAGCACACCTGATATTATCATCATCATTTTAGGTATACGCTTTTTGAATAGTTCATTACATTTATTTTTGTTGGGTGACAGGATTTTTAAAATTTATTTTAGGCCACACATTGTACCCAGGAAGCACAGGAAGACTTATTCAACAACGTACATACAAGAATAACAAGATGTGCAGTTATGGCCAGAAATGTATTTCTTGCTATATGATGATCTGATCGAACCAAATCACAGTCCATGAAAGAAACTACCGGTTCTGCATTAATTATAGAGAACACTCTTCAAAAACGCAGCTCACATCCCCTGCCTCGAGTGGATGACACTTGAGTCACACAGCAACACTTGCATTTTGAGTATGGTTGCTCTATCCAGATGTTGTTAAACAGCAAATTATCCCATGTGGATTTTTCAGTGTTATCTATCCAGTGTTGACTCAGGGGTAAATCAACTGAATTAATGAGTTTAAACACACAACTGGATTATAGAACAGAACCCCAGTGTTAATAACCAGTGTTAAATGTGAGTTTCTTGTTAACACTCACAATGGATTGGGAAATACCTTCATACCATACTTTCCCAGAATGCTTTGCTGCGTCTTGACTTTCAGAATAGTTTCTTATTCTGTTATGGGTTGATTGTCCATGCACATGACATTACTTCAAATGATATTGCACATTATTATTATTCACTATCTTTCTAACATAATCCATTCTTTAAGCCGTTGGATTTATTAAAATCATTGAAAATAAGGCAATTGTTTCAATGGTGTTATTTATCGCAACACAAACTTGCTCACTCTGACCTGGCGTGGTCTATGAGACATGGCTTTCCAAGAACTTAATACCAAAGATGAATTGGCATTAACTAAACCATGAAATGTATGGTCTTTGTTGTACTGTATGCATAGTATTATTTAGCAGTTGCTTGGCAATGGCATTAGAGCTGTGGATCATTGAGTGCCACAACCATGTCTCTGTCACTAACAAACACACTAAGGTAACTCATATCTACTTAAAATCATGCTGGGATGTATGCAAATCAAACTTCACAGAATCAACTCTAATAAAATTTTCATTTTAAACTTAGGTGGTTAGATTCAACACTATTTTATGGTTCTCAAATACTAAAGTATTAGTGGAGGCAGATGCAAAAAACAATTTACCAAATTGATTTAGCTGCGTATGCAGATTTAGAGTATATTTTAAAATGAGTGGTTTGAGAAGTTACTGTATCTACCCAAAAAGTTTAATGTACAATGTTATCAGTCCAGTTAACTCTAAATCAAGTGGAAGTTTTTACACTCTAGTGGTAGTTTTTACACTCTACTGTAAGTGTTGCATATTACTCTATTGAAGAGCTTTGCAAACACTACAATTAAGTTAAGGACACCAGGAGTTAATTAAATGTGTAACACTGCAGTAGTGTGTCACAATGGTGGTGGTAGGAAACAGGCGCAGAGACGTGGCGGTGGTAATAATCCATGTTTTATTGCAAATAAAGAAACCAAAACGATAGCAGCTTCCTGTGACTTGAGCAATGACTAAATAGTAACCACAAACCAAAATGATCCACATAGAGTGTGGGCAAACATTAAACATTAATGGAGACAACAATCCCCAATTGGAGGCAATGATCTACACCTGCCTCCAATTGGGGAGACCAAACTAGAGGCACCTCCTTTTGTCCTGTCCTGACTATGGCCCCAGCCCGGTGCAGAGATGGCTAGGGGCATAGCCAGGACATGACATAGCCTAACATCTGTAGAACAAAGGTATTATTTTAACACAAATTCAGTGGGACTCATTTGTTCACTAAAATAGTATACATTTAACAATTTCCAAAATTTATGTACACCATTGATTTTGCTGTGTACTGGCTGGTTCCAATGACTGCAACAGCCAGATAAAAGACTGAATGATTTTAAATGGGGACACGTACCCTGCATAAACTGTGGACCCCACAAAAGGAACACGTTGAACATTTTCAACTGGGCCTATTGCTTTGCTGGCTATTTTTGTACATTTTATTCTGAAGGACAAATAACTGACCTACGTTGACATGTGGGCTGACATACAACCAGAAATCTATTACATTTAATACAGGAAGTGGTTTGTTTCATCTAAACACATTTTTTCTAAGGAGTAAGGTATTTCCTGGAACTGGTATTGTGAAAAGCAGCAGCTGGTAGAGAGATCGTCACCTATCATCTCCCTCTTGTTTGTATTTGCTTCAACTGTATTAAAAATGCCTCGTTATGCCACTAGAAGTTTCAAGAGGGTCTCCCTAAGACAGTCAAGGACTAAATTACCCACTGAACTGTAAAGCAAAGTGAAGCAAGCAAGCAAGCAAGTTTATTTATATAGCACAATTCATACATAGAAGCAATTCAATGTGCTTTACAGTGAAAATAGAAATAATGCAATAAATCAAAAACAATTAATTAAGAAGAGAAATATAAAAACAGCATAAATAATACAACAGGATAATAGAAATGAGATAAAATATAAAACACAAAGCTAGAAGAATTATA
>JACXGJ010016516.1:0-12225 GCA_016801105.1 Esox niger
ACACACACACACACACACACACACACACACACACACACACACACACACACAAGTCTCTCTCACACACTAGTGGGGTTAGTTTAATCATGGCTGAAGAAGCTTGTCCTGTGGCGGAGAAACTGCCCAGGGAAATGGAGTGATCCTCAAGGAGAGACAGATTCTGGCTTATGTCTGGGCCTGGCTACTGGATCCATATTTTATTATGGGGTGTGGGTAGGCTTGAGGACTTCTGGCTTATGTCTGGGCCTGGCTACTGGATCCATATTTTATTATGGGGTGTGGGTAGGCTTGAGGACTTCTGGCTTATGTCTGGGCCTGGCTACTGGATCCATATTTTATTATGGGGTGTGGGTAGGCTTGAGGACTTCTGGCTTATGTCTGGGCCTGGCTACTGGATCCATATTTTATTATGGGGTGTGAGTAGGTTTGAGGACTTCTGGCTTGGTCCCTCTCAGTCATTAGTGTCAGACAGGCACATTACAGATCAATTACAACCGATGGATCTTCCCACTACCTCTAACTTGACTCCCTGTCTTAACTTCACTCGTCGCCTTGTCACAATTCTTTTGAAGTACTTCTCAGCTCTATTGCACTCCATTTTCGCCCCTTGCCTGAAATGTGTGACTGGCGATTACGAGTGGAATCCGGATAACAAGGAAGTTGCCGGTGATCAGAAGTGTGCTGGCGGAGCTTACCAGAGCAGTGCCTTGGAGCGTGTGCTCACTCCCTTAGCCCGGGTCTCATTGGCTGGTGCGCTGACCGGTGGCGCAGCGTTCCGGTGGCTCCTCCTGTGGGACTCCAGATAGACCTTCTTGGCGAAGGCCCGGCCGCACACGTTGCAGGCATGGAGCGAGAAGTTCTTGGAGACACGCACCTCCGTACTGCTGCTGCTCTCCGGGTGGGCGTCATGCCGGCGGGTGTGGGGGGGCATCGGTGCAGGGGCTTCCAGGTGTTTGTCGCTCTTACGCTTGACGGGCGACCAGGTTTGGGCTTCCAGCTGCCTCTCCTGATTACGGGTGACCGGGGAAGATGAGGAGGCCAGGAGATCCTGTTTGCGTGTGACCGGGTAGGAGGCAGAGCTGTGGTAGGAGTTGTTGAGGAGCTCCTGTTTGCGCGTGACTGGAGGTGATGGCGGGGACCGCCGCCCGTTCATCTCCTCCTTGACCGTTGTCCCTCCGCCTCCGCGCTTGCTGCTGCTGCTGCTGGCGTTGGGCGGAGTGTTCAGGACCACCTCGGCCGGCCGCTTGACTGCACGCGACTCCAGCTTGGGCATGATCTTGGCCAGGTAGCCCGACGACTTCTTGTGGACTACAGTCACATGGCGTAGGACGTCGCGCTTGCGCCGGGACTCATAGCGGCAGAGGGGGCAGCGGTAGAACTTGATGAAGATGTCCGTTCCATCCGTGTGCAGCTCAATATGCTTGGTGAGGTTCTGGCGCGAGCTGAACTGTCGTTTGCACAGCTTGCAGAACAGCTGCTTGAAGTCGAAGCCCACGGAAAGCTTCTGAGGGGGCCTGCCGACAATGCCACAGCTGCCAGAACCGCCACCGCCAGAGGTGCGACCTGGCATCTTGAGGCCGCTTCCGCCGTCTTCCTCTTTAATTTTCAATCCAGACTTGCCCACGAAAGCCTTCCCTTCCGCTTCACCCGGCGAAGGTGCGGGGCTGGAGTCAGGGTCGTCCGAGGGTTCCACCGCTTCCTCCTTCACCCCGACGCTGTTGCTTGCGGCGCTGCTGCTAGGGTCCGGGTCGGTGACGGCCACCATCCGACCCCCGTTCTTGGTGGGGGTTGTCTGCGCGGCTGGTGCGGAGCTAACATTCTTGAGGTTCTTGAGGTTGTAGAGCTTGTGGACAATACGCATGTGCCTCTTTAGCATGACCTGGGAGCTGTACTTCCTCTTGCAGAGCAGGCAGCGGCAAGACGCCAGGTTATAGAGGACGGAGGCCGGGAGACACGGCGCTGGCGGCACCGCGTGGGAGACTTTGGGCGACTGAGGGTTGGCAGCGCCTGGGGGGCATCCGCCCTTTGGTGTGTGACCTCTCGTCGGGGACGAGCTGGCGCTCCTACGGGGAGGCGTGGCCTCCAGGGAAAGTGGCTGTCCGGGCCGCGTGGCGATGTCCGGAGTGATGGTGTCCCGGCGCAGGCCACGGTGCACCTCATCAAAATGCCTGCGAACGTTGGCCTTGGTGGCGAAGGACTTAAAGCAGACAGGGCAGGACTTGCCGCTGGGCGTGTGTAGAGGACGCGGTCGACCTTTGACCATGGACAGGAGGCTAATGGGAACGGTGCGCGTCTCGGTGAACTTGCGCAGCTCCTCCAGCTTGTTCTGGTGCATCTTGCGACAGTGGCGGCGGATGCTGCGGCGTGAGTTGAAATCTTTGCCACACAGGCAGCACGAGATGGTCACGTCCTCCACCTGCAGGGGTGATGAGAGAAAGAGTTAATAAGGGAAATGGCATCTGGCCGCAGGTCAACACTCCCGGCTCTGGACTGAACCGACCACACTACCTGTCATTCCATGGGCGAGGGCATTACTACGTTAACTGTTGCAGGTTAGAGGCTGTACAAACAAGCAGCAATCTAGCAGTCTAGTACCATGCTAGTTGTGACGTGTTCAGTATTTTACACATGGACTTAAAAGTAACGACTCAGAGTGCAGAACACAATCGAAGAGCCTAGCGAGATGATGCCCCGATGATGCCTACTTTAACTCCAAAAGGGTGGATTGTGTGCGTGTGTGCACCCCAGCGGTACCCACCCCGCTAGTAGACCCTTCTTCCTCAGGCTGCACCACATCCTCCCCTCCATCCTCCTCTTGGTCACTCCTCCTCTCATCTCCATTTTGGCCCTTCTCCGGCGCACCAGCTTGCTCCCCCCAGGGTTCGGGGCTCTGTGAGCGGGTCCCTCCGGGGGTGTGAGGGGCCTGGGGGAAGTGGGCCAGCTCCTCCTCCGTAGACAGGAACTGAAAGACTGCATTGTCGGACGTCTGGATGGGCTCCAGACGGACAACATAGTCCGGCCCGTCCTTCCTGGGGTAAATGGCCTCCAGGAGGTCCTTGATGGCGGCACTCTGCTTGTCACCATTGCCCGCTGGATCTAAGGGGACAGGTGAGGGTGAAGAGAGTTGCATTTAAAAGGGAACATTTTCTATCAGACCAAAATTTCGGTTCGTAAAATTTGATGTGCTTTGTGTTCATTGAGGCGACAACACAGAGAAGGGTACATTGCAAGGAAAGGAGCATTTTTCAAGCAGAGATGTTAGATGTCTCCAAAGGCGGAAGCACAAAGGCAGGTATTCTTTCCACACCGGAATCCGGTGTGTCACAGGGAACCACGTTTCAGCCACAGAATTCAATAGTGACTGAATACGTTGTCGTGGTTTCGCGTGTCAGCTGTCGCTGTGTGATCACCAGCTTCAACATACGTCAGATAAGAGGAGGCTGAGAATAGTGTGAGAGGAGGGAACAGTGGTGGCTAATGGGGCTGGATCAAAGAAAAGAGTCTGGAGCATGAAAGAGAATACAGTCAGGGTATATATGAGCAGAGGAGCGGTGAAACTGCATTCGGGAAAGAGGGGGGAAAGGAGAAAAAGTAACAGAAAGAGATGAAGGGGGGGATTTGGAAGGGATGGAAACGATTCTCCGATGCGCATCGATCCTCCCGGTACAAGAGGACATTGGTTTTGCGGAAGCCCGTCCAATGCAGCCCGACCAATGAATTGTAAAATCAATTCTAACTTTACAAACCGTTGGGTCACACTTTATTTTTTTTAATTTTTTTTTTACACAGGTCTTTCTTCCTCCACCACTCGAAATATCTCAAATCTTTTTGCTGAAGTGAACTGAAGGCTCTCCTTCATTAGCCTATCGAGCTAACCGCGTAAATGCGTATGACAGTCATTGATCTCAAAGAAAAATAACTGCGCGCACAGAGGATGTGAAGTCATTACACCTCAAAATGCACAAGAGGATTGACAGCCACCATTGCAAGTTTTTTCTGAAATTGATTCAGTATTTAACAAATAAAAAGCACTCCTGAAACGGTTTGTTCAAATACAACTGGATCTCTGAAAAATTAAAGTAACTGACCGCATCCAAATTGGCACCCAAAAGACATGTATTATATTCAACAACTATCACACAACATCTAAATTGGAAACATTTCTTTAGAATAACTAGGAACCCCCCCCACCCCCCAAAATTCTAAAGCTATGCACACAACCCCAAAGGCCAGTATACATCAATCTCTGTTTCACAAGAAGTTCATAGCTGTGGCTTGGATAATTGTTAATTAAACAGTTTCAGTGAATATGGGCTTTGGTTATTCTTCTGGTCCAATGGCTTAAGCCACTGACTCTGGTGAATATATACTGCAGTCTACTTCATCACAGTCTACTGCAATTTCAGCACAGCAATTCTAACTGTATGTAAATGTATATATTTGTATACATGTATTAGAACAGTCACAATATCAGATTTTCACTACACGATTATCATGGCTAAAATAATTCACAATAACAATATTATCGCAATATCATCAGAAAAGGTGGAAGAATATTGCTATCAATCAAAATCCTCTTTAATAGAGTCTAATTCATTTTCAAAATACACAAAGAACAAAGTTAGAGTGATGGGAGGAGGAGAGCATGTAACCATAAGTGTACAAACTGAATCTGTACAAGAACAACAATTACACTTAATGGGGAGTGAAAAGCCACAAGACCTAACACCAAGAGGAGTTTTTGGACAATTACACTTAATGGGGAGTGAAAACCCACAAGACCTAACACCAAGAGGAGTTTTTGGACAATTACACATAATTGATAGTGAAAAGCCTCAAGACCTAACACCAAGAGGTGTTTTTGGACAATGACAACATAAAAGTGAATAGACTACGAAAATGGTGCATCTTTCCGGGTCTGTCCCTGGAGTTCTGATCAGGTAAACACATTAATTTAAACGTCCAGATGTGTACGTCCAGATTCGTAGTTTAAGTACATGCATTGTTTGTCTATAAGGGACATAAAACGGCGAATGAAAAAGCGAGTGATGACCTTTTTGCTTAACAAGGCCAAACTAGTTAAACCCAAAACATCCCCTCTAGTATCCAGTTAAACGTTGCTAATAAGTAAACATTCTATACAAATCACAGGGTTTTAAGCGTTGTGAGGTCAGAAAACCACCAGCACACCACCATGAATCCCACTGCTGGTTTAACTCAGAAGCAAAGCAGGGTCCATCCTAGTCTTCCTGGATGGAAGACCAAATGCTGGAGGACATAGTGTTTATTCATAAAGAACAAATGTACTCCAAGTTACAAAAATCTTTTGACCAGAATCTAAGCCACAGATGGATGATACCTTATCACTTTATTTTTCACCTCAGTTAGAAACGTTGCAGCAGAGACAAACAGCAATGTGCTTCCAAAATGTGGAGCTGTAGGTTCAAAATAGCGGTGCAGGAAACACTGCTACATATCCTGCAGAGACAGTGAACGTCTTTAACATGCCTGCTGATGAGTTAATACAGCTGAGCAGTCAGCTCCTTTGTTTTCATCTGTTTTGGGGATGAGAATAGAGGGTGAGTGTCAAAACAAGTTGTTCATTCATTTTTGGTGTTGGCGTATACTTTTGTGGTGGCTGTGGTTTTTGGTTTTCCCCCGTACGCTCGTTGGCTAGCCACAAAAGTGGCTGGTGAGGTTGACAGTTTTACCCGCCACTTGCTACATTTACAGTCAACTGGAGGTGGTTGCTAAATTTATTCCATTGTGGTCCAGCAGTCTAGGTTTTTGCCGTCTGTTCTGTCTAATGCTAATCGGATCGGTTCAAACTAACTAAACGATTTCATAACAAGACAATGGTGTTTTTACTGAAATGACCCTACGTTGCTTTGGAGTGGCAGATAGCCTAGAGATTAGAGCACCCAACTAGAACCAAAACATTGCGGGATCAAATCCCTGACAGTATGACATGCTGTTCTGTCCTTGAGACCTAAATGCCCCTGTAAGCCGTTCTGGATAAGAGCGTCTACTAACTGATAATATTTTTGAAAGAATTTGTAGGCTATCCACACAGGGACATCATCTTGCTTTCCAATGGGCAAGTTCACCGTAACAAATACTTTTACTATAAACAACCAGTGCATTTTACAATTTTAACGTGAACGGTTTACATTTGTGAGGGCTGGCAATATGTTGCATTGTCGGCCAATGCTTGGAAGGCAAACCATGATTGTCCCGGAGCAGAAGGTAGCTCTCCTTTTTACAATTCCAAATAGTAGAAGAAAAAAAAAATCACTTTTGAAAGTGTGTTTCTATTGATAAATATCTGAAATATTACGAGCATTTTCTAAAAAGAGCAATTAAATCAATGGATGATGGTGAGTTCCGAACATTGTGGTAAAAAGCACATGATTGTTCAATCTGATTTTGATCAATGCCTATCCTGAATTATCGGGAAACCTGAACTAAAAGACTATAGGAACCCCCCCCGGTCAGCAAACCAGCATTTAGTAATTCAGGTTTACTTCAAAATTATGTTCAAATGTACAGGGTAAAGGTCCCGGTAAAGGTCCCTGTAAAGGTCCCTGTAGAGTAAAGGCCCGGGTGGGGTAAAGGCCCGGGTGGGGTAAAGGCCAGGGTGGGGTAAAGGTCAGCAAGAGTCTTTCCCACACTCACTGCTCAGCTCAAGTGAATAAACACAACTTAAATGTGATTCCCAAACACACACAGCCAACAGGACAAATAAACTCACAGACTGTGGCCAAGGAGAAAACCAGAAAGAAGAAGGGAGGAAAGAGGTGGTCAAATATATAGCTGTACCGTCCGGCTCAGGAAGTCTTGACAGGCAGTAGTACTCCTTGTGGGTGATTAGGTTGGGCAGGCCCCGAAACAAGCTGCGACACATCTTGCACTCAAATATGGTGTCCACCTCCTTCAGAAGCATGTGCTTCAGCTGGGCTGTACCTGCACAGACATGGCACCAGGGGGCAGTGTTAGCAAGCTAATGCAGACAGAGTACACTTTCTGCTAGACGCCTGTATTTTGAAAAAAAATTTGATTACTGGCATAACCTACAATCCATTATATTTTAAATGCTTTGAGATACTTATAGTAGCTGTCAGTTGCTTTTAAGGTGGTTCAGTGTTTTGTCATATTCTTTATATTTACCTGTTATCCTAATGAGCTCCCTACCCACAACAAGGCCAACAAAAACACCCAATTTGCTGTGCAACCATTTGTTTTGTCATATCAGTCATTTTGTTGATACTATCATTCAGAATGACTGTTAACAGTCATATTTGAAAAATATATTTTCATTCAATATCCTGCTCTTTCATTAGTAATTTATACAATTAAATTATATTGCTTTCCCCCCCCCCCCCATCTCTGGATACAAATAGGATTTTCTAGACCATAATGAACAGATACGGACCGATCCTCTGAGCTGCTTTGAGGATACTCCTGAAGCTTAAATCTTCTTTGGTGTTTGCAGATCTGAAGGAATATGACCAGTGTATTAAATATGTACGTGGACCAGGCCAGAGAATAGCAATCACTGTTTTCCCTGCAGACGAGCCAACACTGACAGAACAGAGGCTTGGGTTGCACTTTAATCATAGTCTCCTGACAAATGAATGACCCGGTCACATCTTATTAAATTGCTGGTTGAGTAAAGCCTGACCAGCAGTTACCTGAGCGAAAGCACTCGATAATCTGCTGGATGCCCGACTTGGAGGTCTGAAGCTGTGGTTGAAGCAGGGCTGGGTCCCCTGGCTCCGGGCAGTACCCTGCAGAGTGGACACACACACTGTCAACGCTTCACAACAACCTCAGAAAAGCAAGGAGCAAGAGTCAAATATGAAGAGCAAGAGGTTTTAAAAATGTTTCTGCACGTGCACGTGTGTTCTTGTAGTTAGGACGCAAACTGCTCAAAAGTAATCACAAGTAGAGTAGCCTAGTAAAATACAACATTTTCTCTGGTTCTCACTTCTTTAAAGGCAAGTTAGGTTCCTTTTTGTCTAGGGAGTTAGGTTTAGATTTGGAGTTAGGATTAACAGTTAGGTTTAGGACTTAAGAGGTACTTTTCGGGTTTGGGATAGGAGTTCAGGGTCAGGGTACGGGTACAGTTTTCAATGTTAACCTGATGTTACTCCCCAAAGGTCTCAGTTTACACAGGCTCTGTATGTTTCTGTGTGTGTGTGTGTGTGTGTGTGTGTGTGTGTGTGTGCGCGCACTTTGACGATATTCCTCTGCTCTGGAGTCATGTACAACAATGCACGGATAGTAATTTCACCTCATGTAACCTTGTCAGTGTATCGTCATAGCAATCTTTCTGATGACGTGCCAGGAGACTATTGGTTGAGTGGCAGGCGACATCAGAGGGGGGGAATGTGGCCGCAGACCGCGGTGTGTGCAACGCGTGTGTTTACGGGAGACAGTGTGTCGGGCCAGGCATCATTCAGAGCTCCATTATCGTCTTGTGAGGCTGTGAGCGCATGCGCCCCTCCCCCGGCCCTCAGGGTGTGTTGGTCTAATCCAAGGGGGCAGGTCCCTGACCCCTCCACAGCCTGGGGTCAGAGGGCAACCAATCAGGCTCGCCGACACAGTCGGCACCAAACACAGTTAACCCTTTCGTCCCTGGTACATCCTGACAAACAGGAAATATGCGTGTGCGTATGTGTTTATGCAACAAATACTTCACAGTTGGGCCACAGTTGTAGTTAGGGTCTATATTTAGAGTACAGCCGGGTCCCAAATCATCCCCCAGGCCCTAACACCCTATGCTCTCGCGGACCTCGCAAAGGATTTGATTGGCACAACCAATAGAGGGATACAACCACCCACAGCCAATGAGAGAGCCAGCTGTTTTGATGTCGATTTAACCTGCTGTGAAATCCTCAGAGATCTCAGGGTCTATTTGGGATTGAGGGCTTGGCCTGGGCTGTATTTCAACCCTCTATGGCCTCTTCCTTTCCTCTACAGATTAACTGATGTGAACGATATGGACGGGCTTCTTCCAGGCTGGTTCCACCTATCTGGGGCTGTCAGATCGGTGCAGATAAAGGAGCGAAACAGAGATACCTGATAGGCTGATGGGTATTGCCAGTGTACAGAGGTGTGCCAGCCAGAGAGCCAGACAGAGACAGTGAGGATGAACAGGAAAAAGAGATGGACAGATAACAAGAAAGATAGGGCTTATTTACACTACGAGATAGACTAATCTGAGTTTGCATTCTCTTTTCCATAGTGTCTGAAATAAGCATGTCGAAGAAATATTACACAGAATTGTGGAATTCAATAGACTAAAAATCGAGCAATGTCTTCGCACTGCACAGAAACTTGGCACAGTTCCAATATTTGTCTTCACACTTGCAGACTTCAGGGGGACCTCATTCAAGAATGTGGCGCACGCTACCTCGGAAGGTGGTGTCTAGGGCCACGAGTTAACACAGCAAAATAATGTACTGCCTCGAGTCTTCCCCCATACGTCTTGGAATAAGTATTGTGATGTAAACAACCCATAGATTGATAGAAAGACAGACAGAATGATGATATAACCAGGTGGTATTTCCTCTAGGTTGCAGTGAGGCCTGCTGTGACGGGGACAATGCCCTCCCTTGCTGTGGAATGCTGCGCTGCTGTAATCCCCTCCAACCTCCTCTCTTCAGCCACTCTCCTTCCTCTCCTCCCCCTCTCCCTTCCTCTCCTCAGTCAGGACAGGCTGGCCATAAAGGACTTGCTCCTTCACCCACTGGGCTGTGGGTTATCCACTGTTACAAACCTAACCATTTCTATTATGAACTGGGTAGCTTGGATGCACGATGCCGATTGGCTTGCAGACGTGGTACATTTCACCAGTAAGGCATAACATGGTTTTGTTGTACATGACCAATATGCCATGGTTAAGAGCGGTTCTTGTCTGAATGTCTGGAAACTTGGTATATTGGTGGTAAACTGCAAACTCCAGACATTCCTTATTGCTATTATAACACAGTTACCAATGCAATTAAAACATTAAAAGCTAAAGTAGTGCATTGTCATACCTACTTTTAGACAATTAGCTATGAGCATTTGAATGATGCAGTTAATTTAGTTTAGAAAAAAATGGCCAGTATACCACGATACAGAATGGTTTTAGGCATTCTGTATCCAGACACCCCTTTGAAACCCATTGCTTAAATACACTTTCAATAACCGAGGCAAAAATGTACAATGATTTTAAGCCAGTGGGGAACCGTCAGGGCCTAAGGATAGATAAAAAGCTATTTTTATGAAAATTTTATATATTTTGTTTTCATTGATTTAATCTTCTTTTGTCTTAATTTTAATGATCTTCTTCAGTTTGGTTGGAAAACGGAGGGTTAACATCAAAGACAAAAAAATATCCAAAAAGAACTTTACTTTGGTAGTATCTTAGTAGAAATACTCTAGCTGTGCTCAACGCTCACTGGCTAGCCAACGTCATTGACATTGATTTCAATTAGAGCAGCATTTTGGAATGACGGTAGAATCCACCAATCAAAAATTGTCTTGTGATAGGTGGGACAATTGTATGATCCTTCAAGGTCCTTTAGAGCACCTAAGTAGACGTCACTATTTCTGAGCCAATAATAAGGCTCATCTTGTTTTCACACTTGAGCCCAGCTAGCAGGCTAGCTTTTTGCAGTGAGTGTACTAAGGATGGTGATGGCCCGGTTGTTTCGTTCTCAATCAAATCGCAACAAAATAACATGAAACTAAATGAACATGCCATAGCCATTTCATTAGGGATAGGAGAATGGATATTTTGTATTATAAATCATAATGGTGAATGGACTTTTGTTTTAATCTACAGCTTGCTTTCTGTTGTTGCTATTTCGTTCATTTCATTTTGAATACAGTATGTAAAATATTACTTCAACTTAAGATCAATGGTTCTGTGGTATGAACAAAGGTAATTAAGTTGCAGTAGGAAGTACATGACATTTCTTGCTGTGCACTACTAGGGCCTAGCTCTAATAGTCACGGTTCACCTCTGTTAAAAGACAGTTCTTCTGCCTATTGTTCACCTCTGTTAAAAGACAGTACTTCTGCCTATTGTTCACCTCTGTTAAAAGACAGTACTTCTGCCTATTACACAATTCACAGGGACTTATGTCGAATTAGTTTGGTTCAAAGCACCGAATTGTGGGTTGCAAAATTCTGGTTACTTGCCCAAATTATGTGGATCTGGTTGTTGTGGGTCAGGGTGGGGTCGTACCTGGTGTCCTGGGGGCTGTGTCCGGGCCAGGAGTGGAGTCAGTCATGGGGTTTGGGCTTCTGGGCCGCACAGGCTCGTCCGTCTGGCAGCACTGGTCCTTGGTGGCTTGGCTCTCAGACTGGGCACTGACCTGGGGTTCAGCCTGGAAGTCATCCTCCATCTCTCCATCCATTCTGCTGGAGATCTGCTACAGAGAGACAAACAGGGTAAGAGGCCAAGATGAGGGTGAGGAGAAAGATGGAGACAGGGAGGTCCTTGAACCGCACAGAAATGTCAGAGGCAATGCGATGGACAAGGAAAGAGAGGCAGGAAACACAGAGCTCACTACTGCCAGCGTTGCTAGTTCAATTACTTTGAGGGACCAGTTCAAATAAAGTATGCAATTATTAGTTTAAGTTTTTAAATGCCAAATGCTGTAATTACTAAAATGCCAAATGTGTGATGGCAGAAAAATGCAGATCAATTGCCAAAGATTTACTAACATCCCTAGTCTTAGTAGAGGGAATTGTTAATAATTCATTGTAAGAATAATGTTAGATTGTTTTAAACAGCATGGCATCATAGAAATTCATGACATTACAGATATTCTGTATGTGCCAATTTCTACAGCACCATTAGCTGTCAAAAATGCCTGATGAGTAATTTGGGCCGGCACGGTTTGATCGTTGGGTGCTATTTATGACATTGAAAAGGGGACAGGATATACTCCCAGCCGGTTAAGACAAACTGATTGCCTGTCTGTCTGTCTGTCTGTCTGTCTCTCTCTCTCAGTGTGATGGGATAATTCCCAGCTCAACCAAGCAGCCAGCAGACAATTTCTCCTTACACACACAAACGCAGGCAGGCAGGCAGGCAGGCAGGCAGGCAGGCAGGCAGGCAGGCAGGCAGGCAGGCAGGCAGGCAGGCACGCACGCACGCACGCACGCACGCACGCACGCACGCACGCACGCACGCACGCACGCACGCACGCACGCACGCACGCACGC
>JACXGJ010016517.1:0-12224 GCA_016801105.1 Esox niger
GGAGGGACTTCCCGTCCCATATCTGATGTGTTACAACTGTTAGATTGCTAGAAACAGTAGGCAGACATTTCCTAAGAACGTTGTAGTCACTGACGCAACACAAAATGTGCCTAGAATATAAAAACCTGGAACCTCTTACATAAGTTGTTAAGAAGACAAAAAAAATACATGCCGACTGTTTTTCAGAGATTTTGAGAGCCTGTGGGTGTAGAATTATAAATACAATTCACAGGTAAGTTATAGTACATTGTTACAAAAAGTGTCAATCAATCATTCCTATATGATATCCTAAAATAAGTTATTATGTGAGCATGCAATATTGAATAATGAAACATTGTACCCTTCAGACAGAACATCCAGCCCCTCAGATATCCAGATTGCCAGTAAACTTGAAATGACTAGAAGGTATCCTAATCTTATTGTAATAACAGTGTAATAAAGCAAAAACAACAGGTTGCCGTCCACTACTACCACAACTTCCTCACAGCTAAGAGAGAAGACAAACAGCCATGTATTTTCAAAATCACGATGTGGGAATTCAGCAGCAGATATAGTGATTTTTCTTTAACATGTAAATTCTGTTTTCCTTTCTCACATGTATTTTACTATTTAATATTCCCCTTAATGACATCCTCTACAGATTAATAAATTACACATTCACTACAGTTTAATATGGGATTACATGGATTCAAATTAGTTTTTCTGCTCTGCACCATTTACCACTTTAACAAGACTGATCCAAGTTGTAAATGGTGACTAACAAACATGCACTGGTAAAGAAAGTGGAGAGCATGGGGAAGTGGGGGGAGCAGACAAAAGGCAAAGGAGGGGCATGAACTGAGAAATGGACACAGATATATAGAAGGGAGGCTAAGTGAGGGGGAATATCTTCACACTGTGTTAATGTTGTGTGTAATGTGTTAAACAGGAGTCTTACATGCGTATCTTCAGTTTTTCTGTGCATAAATATATTTTATTTCCCTCCGTGCCTTCCCTTACATTTTGGGATGGGTAGAATATTTTTTTCATCTGGTTCCTACCACCATCACACTTAAAATCAGCATCACTGTCCTTTTACAATAGATGGGTCTTGCCTTCCAACCTGACTGCTCATGGCAGCGTACTGGGGGGATCTAACATCGGAAGCACCTCAACAGTCAATCTGTAGGTCATGTCTTTCTTTCCCTTCTGATCTGATGGCAGGATTGCAGTTGCTTCACTTGTGTTCACTTTGCTCATGCAGCAGCAAAATTGGCTAGCTAGATACATTTGTTCAGAATCCCAGGCTGAGTCATAATGTGCTTAGGATGGCAATCTTAGGCATCATGGGCTATAATGGCTTTGAAATAACACGATTTTTGACAACATTGTTTTTCCTCCCCGTTTATTTTGTGTTTCCAATATATTTTCCATTTTAATAAATCATGAATTACTACAAAACATTCCAAACAAAGCAATTCTAGTCATATTAAATTGAGTTATCGTAGGCAAGAATTGTTGGGTATTTAAAAAAGTGTCATTTTGCAAAAGTATATCAATATAACATTTATTTATAACATGTAATATCATTTAGAGACAACATATTTTGTCCTTCACCTATTCTAAACCTCACCTCGGATACAGCCGCACAATTTCCCTTCATCCATCACGTCATAATTTCATGAGAGTCAAGTGTGTCAAGGTGGCAGCCATCCTTCAGTTATCACAGTACTGTACCTTTAAGATGGACAGCATCAGCACAGTGATAACTGAACCAGGGCAGCCTGGATGTCACATCTAGGAGACAGGAGATGAGAGGCAAAAGACAGCAGCCCAGTTAGTTTCTGCACAGGCTAGTATCAGCCGTGGTGGGCGAGGTACAACCCAACGCCTTGCCAGGATGTCATCCATCTTCATGGTGTCAGGGCTTAGGGCCCCACAAGCACGCACATGCATGCGCGCGCATACACACACACACTCGCACTCACACACGCACAGGACTAGGAGCCTTTAGGAACAATAATAACACTAGTCATTAACAAATTATATTGCAGAGTGAACAATGCCAAAACATGCTATAAACACGCAGGAATCACCCAACATTTTATAGGGTTGGGCATATCTCTTTATACTCATGTTGTTCATGGTATCAAGATACAAGGATGAGAATACATTTGCATGAAGAATTGTTGAATATTAGGTTATCTGTTGGTTAAATGGAGCACTGAATTTATCTGAATTATTCTCTGAGTACCTGTTTAATTAGCTAACATTCCACTACATGCTACATTTTGGCGCATACCCTGGAGTTCAAGAAGTGTGCAATACATTGTAAACAGATTGACAACCAAGCTAGAATAATTATACATTTACAGAATTATAGAAAAGTATTTTTACATTAAAATATCTTTCTCACCTCATGAATGTAATAACAAATTATTGAAATGTGTAACTACTGTGGTGCATCAACTTTTCTAAACATTTTTCTTAGTGAATTACTCTACAAAAGATACATGTACAGAAATAAAACCTGGTTAATTGGTCGACGCGACCAATGTTTACCATTTATGTTATACCCACCACAGCACTGACGTCGGACTTGTTATGATTCGTTGGGCTCCGCCCTCAGCGCACGAAGGCACTCCGGCAGTCCAGTCGCGTAGCCTGCTGGCGGAGACTCCTCCCTAGTCTTTTCTCCCTCCGCTTCAGGTAAACAACTTGATTAGCTGGTTCTGTTTGATGTCACAGGATTGCACGAGCACTTGCCAAATATTATTTGCAAAATAACTAGCTGCGCAACGTGGAGACAACTCTTGAGCTATAGGCCTAGACAATTATGCAAAAATCCTAACATTGTTTGCGTAATTAAAATATTTAAATTGCCTATAAAACTGACAATACATTGGATTTGTTATAATAACAGCCTATTCAATAGACATGAATATAAGAACAGGTTTACATTGATCACAAGTACTAGCTTGAAAAACACTTAGTAATCTAAGAAAATCGAAATAAATTATAACATTTGTTCCACCTATTCAACTCCATGTTGTGAAAGCTTGTTGTTTTCTATAAATAAAACGAGAGTATGTTGAGGCTATTTAAAAACAAATACCACTAGACCGTCTATCGTTTCCTACATTTGAAAGTATATATATATACACATATGTATATATATACTAACTCTTATTTCCAATAACAATACCATGTCAAAGAATCATGCTCTGTCTCGACTGAGTCTTATTATTGTGCAGCCAAACGCTAACGCCCAGCCAGCACACACCCCTCTCTGGATAAAAACAAATACTGGGCCTACACTCAAATGATCCAAATTAACATGAGCATTTCTGATTTATAATTACATATAGTTCAAAATGTAACGAATATTATTCTTACTTACTTGTATTTGGCGCGTTTCATTCCCATGTTTACATGAATAGTTTTAATGACGCAGCAAGACCCACATCGAACAACGTGATTGTCGCCATTTTTTGTTGTTATTGAAATCTTTCAGCCATGTGACAAAATAATAGCCTGCCCAAATGTTTCCGGGTCTCACTGCACAACTAGTTAACAACATTTATGACATTTAAACTTACATATTTGGTGTGATGGATTAGGCAGGTTTCCATTGAGTGAAGACACCAATAGGTTGTGCATGCGCAGCATTTGACAGCTTTAGGACACTGACGCCGCCGTATGGTTCGCAACAAGTAGTCTACATTCCTTGGTCCGCAAATGTTGCGCGGAATGACAGAGTCCCTGCGTAAGGGAGATGGCAATGTTTCTGAGGGACACACGAAAATAGAGTATTACCGTTTACTTTCGAGCTGCATTAACTGCTGTTGTAAACAACTGTGTCTATTTTTTATTATCTGTTGTGTTTTGTCACTAGGTCTTTTCTACAAGAGTGGGTACATTAATTCGGATTTATCCAATTACCATTAATTACATCGTCATTGTAAACCCCTTCTCTTTGGAAACATTCCAGTCAATACAACTCCAAAATAACTCTTATCAGCTTTAATAGTCTATTAACAATCATAAAGCTATGTAAGGTGCTGATTGAGCTCACACGATGAAGATAAGAACGTAAATACAGTTAAGTCAAGTAACTACCCTACAAATAATCCTTATAGTGTGTGGAATATTGTAATATTAGAAGTGGGTGTTGCATGGGTCACACAAACTATGCATGGTTGATTACCTTATCTTTAGGTATCTAAATATGTGACAGCTGTATTAGCTGACGAGACAGCTTTTGTATTATAGAATATGTAGAGAACTCGTATGTCAGTTAGCCTTATCTGGTCTGGGGATTTCTAATTCACTGACGATAGAAAACTACATTTCCCAGATTCCCAAACGTTACCAAACCTCTGCGCACACGTCGACTGGTTTTTTCTGGATGATGTGTCAGGGAGGCGCTAAGAAAAAGGGCGTCATGGCAGCACCTCGATTCATTCGCAGAGAAAATGCTTTTCTTATAGACGTATGCAATTTCCTTTGGGAACAGAAAAAACGCTTCTGACTAGGTCTGCATGAAATACGTACTATAGCCCTAATACGCATACTTTTTGCAAGACCCACGAATCGGAAATCGGAGGTGAGGACAAGAGTTGTGGTCATCGGTGAAACTGATCTAATATGCTTGATTTGTCTTTTCCTTAGTTTAGATTCTCAATCTGTACAGAAATCGAGAATGTTCGATTTCTGTTGCTGATTGGGTGAGTGACACTTTTACAATCATACATATTCCATTTTAGTTGCAATAGGGAGAAATTGGCAAGATGTATTTCATTTTTATACTATACCCGCTTTTAACTTAACATTTACAAAAATATATATTGGATACTCTTATGCACAGCGACTTACAGCAGACATGTACTTTTATGATAAGGTGCAGTACACAACATTGGAAGATGCAGGTCAATTTTCAGATGTGTGAAACATGTAAAGCAACACTGGACTGAAAATATATATTTTGTTTCCTCCCGACACAACGACAGTACCTAGTGTCGAAGGTTGTAGTAGAAAATGTCCAAACTGTTCCGAGCCGTGATAATGGGCCCTCCTGGCTCGGGGAAGGGGACTATTTCTGAAAGAATAGCGCAAAGATTTGCCCTGACACATCTGTCCAGTGGGGACTTTCTTCGGGAGAATATAGCTGCGAATACAGGTAGGCCTTTTGATGAATAAATCGCTGTTCATCTGTCATTTACCATTAATTTATTTACATATAATTTGTCTATATATTTATATAGCAACTTATGCAAATAACTCACTAGAGTTAACCTGCAGTAACCTCCAGTAGACTAATAGATCTTTAAAAATTGCAACAATATTGTTACAACAGCAGAGGCCTAAATTTCGGCGAGGTAGAGACGCCTCTAAGTTGGCTCTGCGCCTGAGTATATAACAGCCGCGCAGTGACGATTTTTTAAAGTTAGACATTTCCTGGTGTCTAAATCTTCTACTATCATCAAAACCACATACAATAACTTTAGAAAATGTGAAGCAGTGAGTACAGGGGAAAACATATGGGAATGTTATTACTGTTACAAGTGACGTTTCAAAGCCATGTCTTATTAAACCTGCCACTTTTGTTAAGTCTTAAAAAAATCCCTTAGCTTTGTGTACTTCTTGTATAGCCACTGTGACATTTGTTGCTATCCGTCCTTCAAATTCATAAATCCGTTACTGATTACTTCAGTTTAGAGGTGTGGGGTAACTAACATTGTTACATGACTAACAGCTATAACGAAAGCAGGAACAATGGGGAAAGAAACAAAGGTAAATAAATATTCAGTACAGTGTAAGAGTCCATTCCTTGTCTAGGTTTGCCCTCTAGGGTTGCATATAGCGAAAAGTCCAGTCACCTTTTTTCATATGGGTATTAATATCCTCCACAGAGGCTGGTATATTGGCTAAGACCTACATAGATAAAGGTCTACTGGTGCCAGACCATGTAATGACACGGCTCTTACTGCCAAAGCTGGAGGAGATGACCCGTCACAGCTGGCTGATGGATGGTAAGACCACAGACACGCACAGACATACACATACAACCAGACACAAACATTACATCTCTCCACTCTTCCCAGGGTTCCCCCGTACCCTGGCCCAGGCCAATGCCCTGAACAGTACCTGTGACCTGGACCTGGTCATTAGCCTCAACATTCCCTTTGAGACCCTGAAGGAGAGACTGAGTGAACGCTGGGTCCATCCAGCCAGCGGCAGGGTCTACAACATGGGCTTCAACCCCCCACGCATTCAGGTCTCCATGTATCATGTTTAGTTCTTCTTCCTGATAAATATACTGCCCCAGAACCCATTGTAGCCAAGTCACTCGGGATAAGACTGATAAACTACTAAAATGTAATAAGCAATGGTTGCTACAGAAATACCAGATTCTTAAATTCATAAGTCTAATTATATTGTATTTGGGAATATTTATTGTTTATGTAATTGTGTTAATAAGGAGAATTATTATTAATAATACATTGCCATGGCTGCCTTATCTCCCAGGGGAGGGATGACATCAGCGGGGAACCACTGATCCAGCGTGAGGATGACCAACCAGAGGCTATAGTGGCAAGACTGAGGCACTACAAGGACTTGGCTAAGCCTGTCATTGACCTGTACAGGTATGTTTATGATAGTATATCACTACAAGGACTTGGCTAAGCCTGTCATTGACCTGTACAGGTATGTTTATGATAGTATATCACTACAAGGACTTGGCTAAGCCTGTCATTGACCTGTACAGGTATGTTTATGATTATATATCACTACTAGGACTTGGCTAAGCCTGTCATTGACTTGTACAGGTATGTTTATGATTATATATCACTACAAGGACTGGGCTAAGCCTGTCATTGACCTGTACAGGTATGTTTATGATAATTTATCACTATTAGGACTTGGCTAAGCCTGTCATTGACCTGTACAGGTATGTTTATGATAATATATCACTACAAGGACTTGGCTAAGCCTGTCATTGACCTGTACAGGTATGTTTATGATAGTATATCACTATTAGGACTTGGCTAAGCCTGTCATTGACCTGTACAGGTATGTTTATGATAATATATCACTATTAGGACTTGGCTAAGCCTGTCCTAGACCTGTACTGGTATGTTTATGATAATATATCACTATTAGGACTTGGCTAAGCCTGTCATTGACCTGTACAGGTATGTTTATGATAATATATCACTACAAGGACTTGGCTAACTACTCTAAACTTCACTGCACTGAATCTATTGGAAAGGCTGTGTGTTAACAGCTTGCCCTGTTTTCTTTTATTGCGTGATCCATTTATTATCTGTCCATGACCATAGAAGTACCGTATACGTACATGCAGTACTTAGACTACTACGCGCTGTGTCACCTTAGCCCTTTTCAGGTTTTTGGCTGTCTTTGCCAAAAGTACATGCAACTGATCGGTTACATGGTTAGAACAATGTGCTCATATAATCATACTCTTTTTACAATCTAATATTGTAATATTATTCAACTATACATCTAACAACCGTATTTTCCTCGCCAGGACAAAGGGCATCCTGCACACATTTTCTGGTACAGAGACAGACAGGATTTGGCCCTACATCAACACTCTCCTCAGTACCAAGATCCCCAGCATATCACAGACAGTAACTCAGCATGCCCCGCTGCCCTGAGCAGAGCAGAGATGAAACAGCAGAAGCTCAGGCCATACACAGGGGTGTAATTTTATTGAAGACATTGGTTGTGAAAATGACTGCAAGTCAAGGAGCCCCTAGCTTGGCAGTTATCTAAGGACCAAAGCTTGTCTTCAAATAAATTATTTTGCACAAAATTCAACAAGGGTGTAAAGTTTCACCCCTCAAGGACTGCAGTTTGTTTTCATCCTCACCTTTTAACCAGATATTTTTACTTAAATGATTGTTACATTCCAAAGACTGTAAAACTGGCTTTAATTATTGTGCTATAACACAACTATAATGAATTGGTCTATAACCAAAAACAATGACAGAATTGTTTCTGTGGGTTGTAGTCCAGGCCTTAATACTTGTAATGTTTTTTTTAAAGAAATTGTATCTGATGAGAATGTTCATCTCAATCACTGTATTAGAAAATGGGTGTGTGGTCAGTGGTTGGAATCAGATTCTGGGACATTTCTTTCTCCTGTTACATTTCAATAACACAATATGCCAAAAGCAGCTTTTGTAAACGGTCATAACTTTGGTATGTATATGAAAACCCAATTGTGGTGAATGAGCTTTTCATACGCTGTATATTACCCCCACCCTATTGTGTAATACCAAACCCTAGTGGCCATGTTCCTGGAAACAAATTTTACTTGGTGCTTTACTGAAGAACATCCTCAGTAAACTTATTTGGACAATGCCTTATATATTTTTTTAAACTGGCCCTACATTTTTTCTTTTCACAAATCATGTTGCTGTCCAAACTCTGCTGTATTCCAAGAAAAATGTAACATATTCTCCCAGAATTTCCTTTCAGCTGTTTCACTATCTCAGTCAAACACCAGTTCCAGGCACCATGCTTACTATGAATATAATTTATGTGGAAACAACATTGTCTACAATTTAAAGCTAACAGTTAATTTCTGTAAAAATGTTTGTTTCTACTGCCAGACGTGTTGCAAAGCCTATTTTGCAGACTTATCAGTCTGTCCTGCAAATCAATAGGCACACTGTATGCAACAGCTGCGTGTACCTTGTCTTGCTTCCATGACAATGCAGTAAAACAGAAGAGTTATTGCAATATACTCATTGATCTGACATTAGAACAAGCAGCAGGGAAATGTGTGTATATGATGCATTATTGTATTTCTATTCTTTTTTATTATCTCTTTCCCTCTTCTCTAATCTCTTCAACTCAACCAGGTCTGTCCCTGTTTTATGGAGGTTAAATAATGAGGGCTGTTTATATACACATGGGGGAAATGTCAGAAATATGACAGGATCAAAGATATGATTAAAAAACTATGTATTTTATTGGATACAGCGTGGGATATATGTTAATCGGAATGTTCGTGTCTATGCAGCACATGGTCTACCGTTTTCTTCACCTTATTAATGGCATGGTAGCAGCAGAATAACAAATCCAGTCCAGTATTCCTTCCCAGGTTTTGCTTCCATATGTTTTATTATAACTGCAAGTCGTGATCTGCGGTGTATGCATCATTCATAAGCACACAACTGCGCAGTGGACAGAGTATGGATCTATAAAACATCGGAAACCGTTGAAGATATACAGATAAGATACCCCGTAAATTTGTGAGATCTGCAATATGAGGTCGCTGCATTCGTTTTAGTTAAGCTCACGTGAAATACGAGGTGATGATATTATGTCGTAGGCCTTGTAATTTTTGCCAAACTCAGCAGCTGACATTTTACCCGTGCACCAGCCGAGGTAGGCTACAGAAGGACGACTCGGCGTTTAACCTTTGACTTACAGTGAATGACAAATCAAAGGTCGGCATTTTCTCTGAGCGCAGCTGGGGTCTCCGCGGCATTTCAAGAGCTGAGGACGTCCGCGCGCTAGAGATGATGACAGCGAACGCTCTGAAAGGTATGACAAACGAGCATTTATTTATTAATATATTACCTTTTTCGTTTGAAAACAAATTGTTTCGTTTAAAATGACAATGAAACTCATTCCAGAGCAACATCATCGTCATGTGTTTCTTCCCGAAGAGATTTGAATATTACATAATGATTATCTTCTCCCGGGAATTAGCCTATGTTGGTTAAATCCTCAAACAGAATATCTGCAGTACGGTTTGGCAATCTGAAGTCTATCTGCGTTTTTTATCAAATTACTTTCATATGAATAGCCTATCCCATAGCATCGACGAGGTTGGGTTTTATTTCTCAGTGCAGGTGTTTTCTCAGGTTTCAGGCCAATGAAATGCGTAATGATGGGAAAACAGCTTAACCCTCGGTATGACGTTTAACCGACCGCGTCTTCTTGATTTTGACATTTTTGTAGTTTACATCTGCTATAAATTGTGAGCAAAAACTTGCAGTCATACTGTATGAATTGTTAAACCGCCGTTGACTAATCAACTTTAAACGTTCCCAGCGCCTAGAATGACAAGACATGGAGGGATTTTAGACATGATCTAACATTAAAGATGTAGGCTACTGTAGATTAGGAGGAAACCCGATAACATTGATCATTTTCAAAACATTTACTCCCTGACTCATTGCATTTGAACATGGAGAAAGAAAAATATATAATAGGCTATGCCTGCAATATCGAGGCTTAATGGCTGCGATGATTAATGTTGCTGAATGGTAGGAGTCTGCTAACTGATAATGGAGGGCTAGGTGGAGGAAGACCTCAACGATAATCCTTATAATTCTCATCTTTATTTATGCTAGTTTTAAAGAGATTCGCTGAGGATAAGTAGACAAGGGGATATCCCTTGCAGGATCCTGGAGGTGACACGTTGCCATTTCTGGTTTTTCATGAGATCTGCCGGCTCCAGATTTATGTTGTACGATGTGTGTCACATGATGTGATGCGAGCTTTCCATTTTTGACGACGGGACCCCTAAAACTTCGACTAGCCCTTGACGGTGGCATAGTATTTTAAAGCTAAATAAATACCAGAATACTTTACATATTTATTTAATAATAGTTGATTTATATGTAGACATTATTGCATTGATTACGAAAAACTGGCAACATGAGGCAATATGGCATATGTATGTAATTTCATGTAATCATGTAAAAATTCTTAGATTTGATTAAAAAAAATTGTAGGCTTTATTAGCACAAGTAGCAACACTGTTTTCTCATATTTCATCTGGATTCATGACAAGGATTAGCCTGTTTTTCAAGTTATACTACTGTATTAGAGATATCCTAAATCCATAGCTGCAACTAAGGCTAAACATTTGTTTTCACAGCAACCTACCTAAAGAGCGTTTCGGTAAAGATCTGCATCTGGATTAACCAGAGCAATTTTGCTGGGACTGCATGTATTATGGGCTTAAGTTGTACGTTTGAAGTCCTGATACGTAACGATTTTCGTAACTAGTGGCCAGAAAACAGAATGCATTTGAACCAAACTGCAATAATATGCTTAATTTAATCTGTTTGTAGTAGAATTCAATCACTGCAATGCTACTTTGGATTAGCTCTGGTTAGTAGCAGCAGAAACAGGAGTTTGAAGGTGTTTTAGACATAGATACTAGGAATCTAGATAGGCTAAAGTCATAGATTAGAGACCCTGTATATCAGAATGGAGCAATTTGACAGCCAGCTTACCTGTGAACTGTCATAAACCATCTGCAAAAGACACAATAGTAGAAGTGGCATTTTACGTTTTTATAACCGTTACATTTTCTTAATATCATAAAAATTACCACTGCCATACAGTGGATATAAAAAGTCTACACACCCCTGTTAAAATGCCATGTGTTTGTGATGTAAATACATTTGATAAAGATAAATCATGTCAGAACTTTCCTCACCTTTTATGTTACCTATAACGTGAACAATTCAATTGAAAAAAAAAACTGAAATCTTTGAGGGGCAAATAAAATAAATACAAAACGCTCAATAAGCTGGTTGCATAAGTGTGCACACCCTCTTATAACTGGG
The DNA here is from genome assembly GCA_016801105.1 of Esox niger. Lineage (NCBI taxonomy): Eukaryota > Metazoa > Chordata > Actinopteri > Esociformes > Esocidae > Esox > Esox niger. The sequence goes on from JACXGJ010016517.1 coordinate 11,604, forward strand.
GATTTGTACATTTTTGGAATTTTACTAAGAGTTTGGCCGGTTGTTTCTAAGGTTCGGTAGTAGTTATATTGTTGCTGGAATCCTGCAGTTCTTGGCTTTGTAGCACGACTAAGTATATGTTTGTACTTTTGAAAACTGTGTACTTTATGTAGTAGTGTACAACAGTATACAGTGTTTAAAAATTGCCACCAAAAGGGGTCAGAGTTTCACAGGTTTAAGAATGGAACATGCAGAGTCTATAAAATGAACAGCTGCCTATTGGCTACACTCAGATCAAGTACTTTTACTGTCTGCCAGTAAGCCATACCCAGCAGATTCCACTGGCCAATAAAGCTTTAACCCATATAGGTTTAATCATTAATCCACTATCCACCTTCAAGATGGTGGCATCTTTAAGAAAAAAGCTTTTGTTACACAGTGTGGTTTTATAGGCTGGATTCATATACCGTGCTCTATGAAATTTGTTTGCGCTCACTGCTATAAATTGCTCTGCTTAAGGGCATTCCCTAAATTACTAAATATTAAAAAGTGGTCTCCAATATATACTATATACTACCATGTAAAGGCACCCAGCATGTATGCCACAGAGACATGTTTGAAGGGTTATAAAGCTGAAGAGCT
>JACXGJ010016518.1:0-12225 GCA_016801105.1 Esox niger
CGCTGGGCAGCGTGAGGGGCTGGCTGCGGCTTCCGGGCCGCGGGGGGCGCTGGCTGCGGCTTCCGGGCCGCGGGGGGCGCTGGCTGCGGTCTCCGGGCCGCAGGGGGGGCTGGCTGCGGCTCCCGGGCAACCTGGAGTTCTTGTAAGCGCTCCCACTCCCTGAAGGCCATTTGCATGACCTCCTCCACGCTCCCATACAGCACCCCCCCAAAAAAATCTTGGGGCTGCTCCTTGGCCCGTTTGCCCCTGTTCCTCCTTTTCTTTTGTTTCCTGGGGGGTTTCCACTGCGCCAGCAAGGGGACTGGAAGGTGTCTGTAAAGAAACTCTTCCTCTTCTTCGGAGGTCCCTTCAGCCCAGGAGGGCAGGGGGTGACGGTAGGGGTATTCCTCCTCGGTATCACTCTCCGGCCAACCGAGGAGTTCCCCTACCGTCCAGCTTTACCTTGCAGAGACTTGGTCCTTGGGGTGAGTCATTCTGTCATAAATCCTTGTGGTGGTTGAGGGCAGACCAGGCGCAGGCATTGGTTTGCAGTTTACTGGATTCTTTAATGGTACGCAAAACAAACACCAGAACAGAAAACCGAGTATGGACGCTATCTGCTAAATGTGAATAAACACTCACCACGTACAGCGGATGACACGAAACAATGACTCACAACTGAGGGGAGCAGAGGAGGAACATTTAAACACATACTAATTGGATGATTGGGACCTGGTGTGAACATTGAATTACAAGACAAGACAAATGGGACCGGGATGAGTTCATGGCTGTTGGTAAACCGGAGAATGCGGTAGATGGCGGACCAATCCGTCACCTCACCGTCACAAAGAGGGCGAAGGCATTTGTAATGATGCACAGTAGCATCCGCCATACTGTTTACTTCAGCTACCTGCCAGCCTTAACAGCAAACCTACAGAGAGAAGAATTAAAAGGTTTCACCCTTGACAGCTCATGTAAACTCCTTTTAATCACTTCATATAACATCTAGGTTGGTTAGATTTTTTTATAAAAAGAAAACTGCTAACCAGTCTTTCCTTAATGTACGTGTCTTGCCTCAACTGTGAAACAGACACAGGTCTTCCAGGTTGTCCAGGGGAACTGAATACCCTGAACATTGGGGAAAGACAACTCCCCCACAGAGACATTTGCTTGGACACAAATAATCACTGTAACCATCTTGTTCGACAGCTTGCGCGATTCTTCACTCATTGTGCCCATGTGGCACAAGTGAAGGAAATGATATTGACCTAGAAAAAGTGCAGTTAATCACTGTCACATACCACTGACTAATGAAATGTTTTATGAAGACTACATGTTAGCGCAACTATAGTCTTATTGTTACCTTATTGTAGAGCCAGCTGTGCCCTCAGCTTGACATTCTAAAAAAGCACAAGTGTCAATAGTTTAATAGTGAAATAAACACAACAAACTGCCTTATACATGTTATTTCAGAAAGTCTGTACAGTATTGCATGTTAGTAAAGGGCACAGATTCAGACAAATGCAGTTTAATGAAGAGAAGATTCTGGCATAACTGTAGTCTTGTTTTACCTGATTGTAGAGCCAACTGTGCCCTCAGCTCGACCTTCTCTTCAGTCAGCCATTTGATTTTCTCCAAATGTTCTGAAAGGAAAGACAGACAGTTAATTATTCAGTCCTAAATATCTGGTTGTTTCACACTCCTGAGATCTCAATAAATCGCAGTGTCCTTTATAATGGTTATTCATAGGACCACCTTCATGTGCAGAGCTAAAACTTCCCCCAACCTCTGCCTCATTGCCCTTAAAAAGAAATTGGAAGCCACATGCATGAATAACATGAGTTAAGCATCTAGGTTAAGTAAATGAACCCACTCTTACTTTTAAATATTATAGATCCATCCCTACTACCAATTCTCTAGTTTTTCATGTCCGTCCTGAAAGATGGCCAGTGCGGGTTCAGGACGGACATGAAAAACTAGAGAATTGGTAGTAGGGATGGATCTATAATCCAATCGATAAGGAGTTGCATCCTGTATATTCATCAAAACAAAAATTCTTCAAAACATGTTAAAAAACACCATCAAAAATATCAATGTGCAACACAGTCACTTGTGCGAAGAAATTATAAACCATATAACCTATTAACAAATTTGTCAATCATAGCTAAACCACTCTCAAATTTGACTTTACAACAGTACCATAACACAAGTCCATGAAATTGGCAATCATGCATTTATAATATCCTGTAGTTTCTTGGCACATGCCTGACTAAACCACAATCCGCCCCGCAGGTGATAAGCTGCACAACTAAATTTATAAGCGTGAAAACTCCAGGCCCAGTGGTGTACCCACTGCAACTACCAGGGTATCTGTATTAGCATTGCTACAGCACACAAATTTATCATTTTTAAAGGACAATGGGCAAACTACCTCATGGCATACAAACTGTCTCTATGGACCTCCTAAATTTGAGGGAATTCACAAACATACATTAATGTGTAGTCCAAATAGTGGTGGTCAGCCAAACCCTACTTTTATGCATTTTCTTTGACCACATCTGTGGTTCTGTTGATAGTTCTAACAGAAAAAGCGGGGGATGACTCAAGGTCTCTACCCTCACTTCAGTTGGTTTCAAAACCATACATTTCAACATTAAAGCTAGTCATAAGAAAATATATTTATCATAATGTTTCATTATCCCAAAACTAAATGTGTTGTGTTGGTGAAATTACCATAGTTGAGACCAGTCTGAACACTCTAATTTAACCCCTAGTAAGGCTACTCTGATGTAATGGGAAAAGCTGGTAGAGGCCATCCCAGAGTGTCTGCCCCCATTCCTTGAGCTCAGGACTTTATCCAGTTGCTTGTAGGCCATAAAGATCAATTTTTTTTTTTAAGTATATGAAATTAAAATTCTTAGACAGAAAAGAGATGTATGACATCACCAAAATCAAGGTACATGTCACGGGGCTGGAGGTAGGACAGAGGCGCAGAGACGTAGCGGTGGAAATAATCCATGTTTTATTAATGAAAATAAATAAACTAAACGAGAGCAGCTTCCTGTGACTTGAGCAATGGCTAAACAGTAACCACAAACCAAAATAATCCACACAGTGTGAGCAAACATTCACATAAATGGGTTCCCCAATTGGAGGCAACAATCTACACCTGTAATTTTAGTTGACCGGCCACACTTGGGAAAGTTCCTTGTTTTTGCCATTCGTGGATAATGGCTCTCACTGTGGTTCGCTGGAGTTCCAAAGAAATTAGAAACTTTATAAACGTTTCCTGACTGATGAATCTCAATGACTTTCTTATGTCACGATCGCAGGTCTTGACCCAAGTGCGGACTGGGGGAGAGAGGGACAGAGATAGGCGGCTAGGACGGGGACGGAGGGTGAGGTGTCTCACGTACCGGTGGCGATGGCGCAGACGAACGGCAGGCAGAGTAGTCGGGGGCAGGCAGGAGGTCGGTAAACGTGCTGACAGCAGAGGTACAGTCAGGGGCTGGGCAGGATAGTCAGGGGCAGGCGAAAGGTCAGAGTAACGGCGAAGGACAGAAGTACAAGTAGGGCTCGGGCGGGATAGTCGGAAACGGGCAAACGGTCGGTACACGGAAAGACGGAACAGAGAACTGGAAAACGCGAGATATGGCAAGTGAACATGAACCATTGATCTGGCAGGGGTGAGATGGCAGGGAGTTGTATACGAATGGTTGGTGATTAGGTGACTGGGAACAGGTGTGTGAGTAGGTGATTGGTGACAGGTGTGTGTGTTAGGTTCGCACTGGGTTTCTGGAGCGCAGGCGCACTGTGTCTCCGGAGCGCGGGCGCCCTCTGTTGCTCGCTTGCGGAGGCGGGGACGTGACAGTACCCCCCCCCCCCGACGGACGCCCCCAGGCGGACCCCCAGGAGCCCCAGGACGCCGGCAATGGTAGGCCTGGAGCATGGATGGATCCAGAATCTGGCTGCGGGAGATCCAGCACTGCTCCTCCGGACCGTAGCCCTCCCAGTCCACCAAATACTGGAACCCACGACCCCGACGGCGAGAGTCCACAATCCGCCGGACAGTCCACGCAGGAGCCCCATCAATCATCCGCGGAGGGGGAGGTCGAGGAGGAGGAGGAAGGAGCGGGCTGATGTGAACGGGCTTGATGCAGGAAACGTGAAAGGCGGGATGAATCTTGAGAGAGGGGGGCAGCTTGAGACGGACGACAGTGGGGTTGATGATCTTGTCGATGGTGAAGGGGCCGATGAATTTGGGGGAAAGCTTGCGGGAAGCGACGCGTAAAGGGAGGTCCTTAGAGGAGAGCCGCACACGGTCCCCAACCGCGTAAGCGGGGGCAGGCACACGGTGACGGTTAGCCTTTGCGCTATACGACCTGGCGGCCTGAAGCAGGGAGGCCCTGGCGCGGTGCCAGGTCCGGTGGCACCGCCGAATGTGGGCTTGGACAGACTCCCTCTCTTGGGAGGGAAACAGCGAAGGCTGGTAGTCGAAGAGGCACTGAAAGGGAGATATGCCTGCGGACGTGGGGAGGGTGTTGTGGGCGTATTCGACCCACGGGAGCTGGGAGGACCAGGTGGAGGGATTGGAGGAAACCAGGCAACGGAGAGAGGACCCTAATGTTTGGTTGGCCCTCAAGGCCTGGCCGTTAGTCTGGGGATGAAAACCGAAGGAGAGGCTGACAGTGGCCCCAATGGCGCGACAGAATGATTTCCATACTGCGGACGTGAATTGAGGTCCACGGTCGGAGACCAGGTCGAGAGTCAGCCCGAAGAGACAAAAAACTTCTTTAACCAGGGTGGCCGCCATCTCTTTAGCTGAGGGGAGCTTCGGTAAGGGAATGAAACGAACGAATTTGCTGAATCTATCTACGATGGTTAGGACTACCGTATTCCCGTCAGAACAGGGCAGCCCGGTAACAAAATCCAAGGACAGGTGGGACCAAGGGCAACGTGGAACAGGTAGGGGATGTAGGAAACCGGAGCTGGGCCAATTGGATTGTTTGCTCTGGGCGCAGGTAGGACAAGCCGCAATGTATGCTTGTGCGTCATTGCGCATGGCCGGCCACCAAAAGCGCCGGCGGAGGAAGGCCATGGTGCGAGCCAGACCGGGATGACAGGTGAGCTTGGAGCTGTGGGACCATGCCAGGACATCCGACCGGGCAGATGGTGGAACAAAAAGGTCACCAGGGGGTTCGTTTCCGGGCCCAGGATCACTGAGGAGTGCCGACCTAACCGTTTCCTCGATCTTCCAAAGAGCCGCGCCAATTACGCAGGGCTTGGGCAGAATTGCGTCCTGTCGAGCGCACGGCTCCTCACTCCTCGAAAACACACGGGACAAGGCGTCTGGTTTCCCGTTCTTGGAACCGGGTCTGTAGGTGAGGGCGAAGTCAAAACGGGAAAAGAAGAGCGCCCATCTTGCCTGGCGGGGATTGAGACGTTTGGCCGAGCGGATATACTCCAGGTTCCGGTGATCTGTCCAGACGAGGAAAGGCACTTCCGTACCCTCGAGCCAGTGCCGCCATTCCTCTAGGGCTATTTTGACAGCCAATAATTCTCGATTTACGACATCATAATTGGCCTCCGTAGGCGACAATCGGCGAGAGAGGAAAGCGCAGGGATGAAGCTTGCCATCCTCCGCCCGTTGGGACAGCACCGCCCCATTCCAACATCCGAGGCGTCCACCTCGACCACGAATTGTCGTGATGGATCGGGCTGGGAGAGGACGGGCGCCGAGGTGAAGCGAGTCTTCAGATCCCGGAACGCGTCTTCAGCCTCCGTGGTCCAGACAAAAGGCCTCTTGCTAGAAGTCAGGGCAGTGAGCGGAGCGGCCACCCGGCTGTAGTTGCGAATGAATCGCCTATAGAAATTCGCGAAGCCAAGGAAACACTGCAGGGCCTTACGTGAATCCGGAGTGGGCCAGCTGACCACGGCCTCCACTTTGGAAGGATCCATCTTTACGCATCCCTCGGACACTACGTACCCTAGGAAGGAGACAGTGGAGACGTGAAATTCGCATTTCTCAGCCTTTACGTATAGGCCATTCTCCAGGAGCCGGTGAAGGAGCTGTCGGACCTGTTGAATGTGGTCGGCCAGGTTCGAGGAGAATACCAAGATGTCATCTAGGTAGACGAATGCAAAGCGCCCAATCATATCGCCCAACACGTCGTTAATAAACCTCTGAAAAACCGCTGGGGCATTGGTGAGGCCAAATGGCATAACCAGGTACTCGAAATACCCATAGGGGTATTGAAGCCAGTTAGCCACTCGTCCCCCTCCCTTATCCTGACGAGGTGGTAGGCGTTGCGAAGGTCCAGCTTAGTAAACACTGATGCGCCTTGAATGGTTGGTGATTAGGTGACTGGGAACAGGTGTGTGAGTAGGTGATTGGTGACAGGTGTGTGTGTTAGGTGCGCACTGGGTTTCTGGAGCGCAGGCGCACTGTGTCTCCGGAGCGCGGGCGCCCTCTGTTGCTCCCTTGCGGAGGCGGGGACGTGACATCTTATTTGTTCCTGAATATCTTTGGATCTCGGCATTATGTCTAGCTTTTGAGAATCTTTATGGTCTACCTCAATTTGCCAGGCACATTATTTAAGTGATTCCTTGATTGAGAACAGGTGTGGCAGTAATCAGGCCTTGGTGTGGCTAAAGGAATTTACCTCAGGTGGGATAATCCACAGTAGAGTTGTGTTTTAGGGGGGCAAACACTTTCACACAGGGTCATGTTGGTTTGGACTATGTTTTCCCTTACAAATAACAACCTTAATTTCAAAACTGCATTTTGTGTTTACTTGTGTTATTCTTTGACTAATATTTTGATTTGCTTGATGATCTGAAGAATGTCAAACAAGCAAACAAAATAAAAATCACGATCTGGGCAAACACTTTTCACACCACTGAATGTAGCAAGCCTCCACATGGTGCCGTGGAGTACTGTGCTTGCTCCATCCTAAAAACAAACATAAAAGTTGGTGAACAGGTAGATATGCTGAAACTAAGTAAACATTGCAGCAATTACCAGATCATCACGTAATTCACATACCTCTTGGGTTGCACTCCACATGGTGTTGTAGTGTAGATGTGCCTCCTTGGGGTGGTAGGGGCCCACGCCAGAACGATTTTTACTTTTCTGGCGATATACACATCCTGGCTCTCTCACATCTAGGAAATGTTAAGATTTGTAACATTGTTATTACATTTTCAAAGGTACCTTCCTGCTTGATGAGCTTATAAACGACATCCTCCCAGGTGTCTTCAGGTGGTGAGCATGTTCTGGCAAACTTGTTGTGACTGAAGGACTTCCTGCTGGTTATGCGGTGTGGTGGCCTGTAGCAAAGTCCCGCTTTGAGCCACGGGCATGGAGCTTTTGCCAAACAGTCATCCTCCTCCGAAACAAAACTTCAGAAAACGTCTGATCTGAAAGCAATGTTTAAAAGAGGTTTAGAAAAACTGTAGCATAAAACACACATAGTCTAGCTTTAGACCGTGTGTTTTGTAAAAGCACTTTGTGACAAAAGCTGATGTAAATAGGGCTTTATAAATAAGTTTGATGGATTGACTGTAGATACACAAAGACGCACTAGACACCTCAGTAACGGAATTGTAACAAGTGCAGGTTTAGCTAGTCTAGCTATAGTGGGGAGAACAAGTATTTGATACACTGCTGTATTTGCAGGTTTTCCTACTTACAAAGCACACAGAGGTCTGTAATTCTTACCATAGGCACACTTCAACTGTGAGAGAAATACAAATCCAGAAAATCTGATAGCATGATTCTTAAATAATTACTTTCCATTTTATTGCATGACAAGTATTTGATCACATACCATCCAATAGGAATTCCGCCCCTCACAGACCTGTACGTTTTTCATTATAAGCCTTCCTGTTCTCCACTCATTACCTGTATTATCTGCAACTCTTTGAACTTGTTACCTGTATAAATGACACCTGTCCACACACTTAATCAAGCTCCAACCTATCACAATGCCCAGATATCACAGATATCTGTGTAAGGACATCAGGGATAAAATTATAGACCTGCACAAGGCTGGAATGGGCTACAGGACAATAGGCAAGCAGTTTCATGAGAAGGCAACAACTGTTGGCAAAATTATTAGAAAATGGAAGAAGTTCAAGATGACGATCAATCTCCCTCGGTCTGGGGCTCCATGCAAGATCTCACCTCATGGGGCATCAATGATCATGAGGAAGGTGAGGGATCAGCCCAGAACTACACAGCAGGACCTGGTCAATGACCTGAAGAGAACTAGGACCACAGTCTCCTAGAACTCATAGAAAAACATTAGTAACACACTACGTTGTCATGGATCTAAATTCCACTCGCTGTGATTGGAGGAAGAATAAGGATGAGTACAACCCCAGGAACACCATCCCAACCGTGAAGAATGGGGGTGGCAACCTCATTCTTTGGGGATGCTTTTCCGCAAAGGAGACAGGATGACTGCACCGTATTGAGGGGAGGATGGATGGGGCCATGTATTGCGAGATCTTGGGCAACAACCTCCTTCCCTCAGAAAGAGCATTGAAGATGGGTCGTGGCTGGGTCTTCCAGCATGACAATGACCCAAAACACACAGCCGGGGCAACTAAGTAGTGGCTCCATAAGAGGCCTAGCCAGCCTCCAGACCTTAACCCAATAGAAAATCTTTGGAGGGAACTGAAAGTCCGTATTGCCCAGCGACAGCCCCGAAACCTGAAGGATCTGGAGAAGGTCTGTATGGAGGAGTGGGCCAAAATCCCTGCTGCAGTGTGTGCAAAGCTGGTCAAGAACTACAGGACACATTTGATCTCTGTAATTGCAAACAAAGGTTTCTGTACCAAATATTAAGTTCTGCTTTTATGATGTTTCAAATACTTATGTCATGCAATAAAAAGCTAATTAATTATTTAAAAATCATTCAATACCATTTTCTGTATTTTTGTTTTAGATTCCGTCTCTTACAGTTGAAGTGTACTTATGATAAAAATACATAAAAATACAGACCTCCACATGCTTTGTAAGTAGGAAACACTGCTGATTTGGCAGGTTATCAAATAATTGTTCTCCCCACTGTATATACACCGATCAGCCATAACATTATGACCACTGACAGGTAAAGTGAATTACACTGATAATCTATATAAATTGAGAGCCTTGCAAAAGTATTCAGGCTTTTTACCTATTTTTGTTGCATTACAGCCTTTATTTCAATGTTTTTTTATTTGAATTGTATGTGATGGATCAGAACACAATAGTCTGAGTTGGTGAAGTGAAATGAGAAATATATACTTCTTTTTTTATACAAAACTGAAAATTGGCATTTGCATATGTATGGTTGCTTTGGTGCAACCAATTATCTTCACAAGTCACATAATTAGTGAAATTATGACACTGATAATCTCATTATCATGGCACCTGTCAGTGGGTGGGACATATTAGACTGCAAGTGAACATTCTGTTCACAAAGTTGATGTGTCAGATCCAGGGAAAATGGGCATACATAAGGATCTGAGCAACTTTGACAAGGGTTTAAATGTGATGGCTGGGTGACTGGGTCAGGGCATCTCCAAAACTGCAGCTCTTGTGAGGTGTTCTGGTCTTCAGTGGTTGGTAGCTATCAAAAGTGGTCCAAGGAAGGAAAAGCGGTGAAGCGGCAACAGGGTTATGGGTGGCCAAGGCTCATTGATGAATGTGGGGAGCGAAGATTGGCAAGTGTGGTCTGATCCAACAGATGAGCTACTCTAGCTCATATTGCTGAAAATGTGAATGCTGGTGCTGATAGAAAGGTCAAGTGGAGTCCATGTCTCGACAGGTCAGGGCTGTTTTGGTGGCAAAAGGGGGACCTAAACAATATTAGGTAGGTGACCATGATGGTATGGCTGATGCATATAGACAAGTAAATTCTACATTTAGAATGTAAGCCAATGGGTGGCATGCTTATATATCCTCCCTTCTATCTAACACAATAAGAATGGGTTTAACATAAAAAACAACAAGGATGTTAACCACCATGAAAGACAATGGGGTGGCAGTAATACAGAGACAACATGTATTACATACCCACACAAAAAACATAACAAACTCTTGACTAAGTGTTTACTGTCTAAAAGATATTTCTAGAATCTAGATATTTAAATATTTAAAATGTCTGAATGTTTGCAAGCGTCACAATATAAAAAAGGTACTAAGGGTGAAACGGTACATGTATTCATCTTGAACAATCCGGTACAGGGTCCACGGTGCATGGTTCGGGACACACTGCAAACCAAACAATATTAATCCTAAATTAAAGCTAGAAAATAAATAAAGCAGTGGTGCAGGAAGAAGTCCTCAGCCTTCAAGAAGGCCATGTTCTTTATAAAGGACAATGCAGAACTCCACAGCTTGGCTAGCAAACAAGGGCATCAACGATGCTTAATAAATGATCAGGCCTCTATCCTCACCTGACTTAAATCCTATTGAGAACTTGTGGACCCTTCTCGAACGTAGGATCTACAGTCAGGGAAGTATTTGAGCATCATTTGGGAGGCTGTGGTTGCTGCTTCAGCGAAGATGATCGTGAACAGATCTAGAAACTCATGGCAGTTATCGATAAGGGTGGCTTTATCGATCACTGAATATTTTTGAAATGCTGGAAATGTAATTTCGTTTTCATTTTGTGTAACTTATTTGTTGCACTTACTCAGAAAATTTAGAATAAACAAGTGAGTTGGAGAAATTATTTTTGTAATTTAGTTGCCTAACATTTTGCAAACTTATTGTTGCCTAATGATTGTGCATTATTTTGGATTGACTGAGAGCATTGTGATTTTTTGTAAGCATTAGCATCACTGCGTAACAGTGCCAAAGTCAAGGTCATAACTACTCTTCATCTTCCGTTTACATTGTAGAGTTGCTTGTGGAAGTTGGGTGGCAAGTCAATGATCCTACCAGCGCTCCCCTGGATGACCGTAAACAGGTAAAAATAGCATAAAACCAGCAATAGCAAAACCATAGCAGATGTATAGCAAAGTATAATATAGTTAATATAGTCCTTTGTGGTCCACTTAACATTAACCTAAAACTAGAAAAAAAAAAGTTTTGCTTCTTTCCAGGATCGAACATTTATAAGGTCTGCGATTTGGGCCAGGAAACAATTTGACCAGAGTGCATGACAATGCAGCCTTTTGTAAATTGAAAAGATCTCTGGAAACACAGAATTACCTTGAAGAGCTGCATTTCAAACAACCAGAAGCTGGTTTGAGTCCTATCCTTAAAATGGCCTTTTACAATTGATCCTTTTGGAATTTAGTTCTTTATGGTTTGCAAGTTGCCAAGCAACTCCAATAAGGACCAACAATATACCAATCATGGATGCTTACTGGGTTTACCTGAGAAATGACAGTCAAAAACCTGAACTAAATTAGGATATGGAGTTTAAAATAATTGAAACCAAATAATTGTTATTGGCAAGGGTAATTCCTTTCAAACGGACTATGCCTTTTTGCCTCAGAAAGTCAATAATGAAATAATGAAATCAAATGTTCGATATTTTGGACATTGCCAATTGGCTGTAAGGCTCGATTTTTTAAAAATATATTTGGTTTAAAAGGTTATCTGTAGTAAGGTAAAACGATTTTTAGCGTACTTCTAGCACAAATACCACACAAAATAACCAGTTGTTTTCAAATAACATTTCTAGATTTATCAGAGCAAGAGATATTCCCCATTTAACCGTTCTTGCCTTATGTCTATTGGTTTGAATTGACTTAAAATCTCTTTATACTGATTTTAGTCACTCACAGAAGTAAATCTTCCTACCCTAAACCACACTGAACTAGCTAATACTACTCCAGTTTAAATTTGTAAGGTAAGACAAGTAGAAGACAAGACATGTAATTGTTTAGAGGTAGGATTCTACACAGTGCCCCTCTATTTTAGTCCTACTTTTATGTCATTGTAATAAAAAAAATCATTTGACAAAGATATTATTTTTCACAGGAAAATGGAAATGAAATCATCACAACTCAAAGACATCATAAGCAAAAGTCAGCTAATCAATGCAGGACCCCCGAAACGGTATCAGCTGGAGCCTCAGAAGCAATGCCTGGATGGTAGAAGTGAAGAAGAATCTAAATTACGAAGATGGACCATTGGAGAAAAAGACCCCAAAAAAGCAGCCAAAATCATTCTGCTGGTGGGAGAGACAGGAACAGGGAAATCCACTCTGATCAACACCATGGTGAACTACGTCATGGGTGTAG
>JACXGJ010016519.1:0-12221 GCA_016801105.1 Esox niger
CCCTGGAGACCCAGACCATGACCCAAACCCTGGAGACCCAGACCATGACCCAGAGCCTGGAGACTAAGACCCAAAACCCTGGAGACCCAGACCATGACCCAAACCCTGGAGACCCAGACCATGACCCAAACCCTGGAGACCCAGACCATGACCCAGAGCCTGGAGACTAAGACCCAAAACCCTGGAGACCCAGACCATGACCCAAACCCTGGAGACCCAGACCATGACCCAGAGCCTGGAGACTAAGACCCAAAACAGGTTTTCATGCCAGCCTTCTACTTACCATCATTTGAATTCAACGTCTTCAAGGAAGAATGGGATTTTAATCCTTTATCTTAGGGTTCTGGTAGGAAACTTTTTGTAGCTACTCTTTTGCCTCACCAGCAGCTTGAGTAATTTTTGTTTGTTTTTATAAATTCAGACAATACTCTTAAAAACATATATATGGGTTTAAAACAACCTTTTGGGGCACAATGTAGAATTCCAGATTGAATGCTGTTGGGTTGCATATAAAACCCTTAGTAGTCATTTTAAAGGAATCGTTAAAGCTAGATTCACTTTTTGTGAAATACTGCTACTCCTTATTTGTTCTTGAAGGCCCATCAAACTATCCCTTTTAGACAAATGCTTTGTCTGATAGTTGCTCAGAATAACAGCTACTGCTTAATGACTCAAGTTTAAAGGTAGAAATTAAAGAGTTCTACACCGAACCCAAAAACGGGTTCCCTGTAAACAAATATGATTCCTTCTACAGGGACAGCTGAAAAACCCTGTCAGGTTTTTATCTGAGATAGATGTTTAAGTGATTCTTGAGCGGTTCCAGGACTCACCAGCTTCTGTCCAGACAGGACCTCCAGTAGGGCAAGTAACATTACGCCATCCTTGATGTCCTCAAACAGGTCTGTCACCACCAAGGGAGGTACACGCTGAGGAAAACCAAACCAAAACAACAGGTTTAATGAAATGGAACAAAAGTCAATACAAAGCTGCAGCCATTTAATGTTTATTTATGTCTCATGCCATAAAGTAATTGCCCAACTAATGCTTTTAGGTCAACTTCTGTTGGAAACCTATCAAGTTTCCTGTTCCCAGACTTAAAGGTTCTTGTAATGAAAGGTAGCATGAATTTCAGTGCAGTCTAATACAGTTAATCACAGTACATTGAAAAAGCCAGGATATTCTGAGCAATGCAACAGCTCGGCTGTGCAATTATTGGTTGACAGCTAGAGGCTCAGACCTTCTCTTTTGAGAATGTTTCTCGATCTCAAATCCTAGAAATTTGCTGATGACTGTCAATGTGACGCTTTCTTAAAAACATCCTTTGACCCGATAATGCCCTCCACACTGCAAAAAGACACACATCTCTATTTCTCCCAGGCACCACATCAAGGATTTCTCTTCAAGCATAGTCACATGTTGGGGCTGAGCAGAGGTTTAGAGGGAAAGGCATTCAGGCATTCACAGAGAGATTAGTGAAAGGGGGTTTGAGAGACCACGGGTATTAGAGCCAAGAAATAGGGATTCTAGAACTGGACATGGTAGAGATCTAAGTGAGTTACTGGGAGAGGCGCAGAACCTACCTCACACATCTCCCAAAATTAATTTGCATTTTTCATTATGTTTTCATTTAACTTCTGATATAATTCCATTACTTTAATATTTTACATTTTAGGACGTTTTTGTAGATTTCAATGAGGCAAGGAAAAACCCTTTACTTAGGCCATCTACAGAGACACAAATTATGCCAAGGGCTAATTGAAGTTAAAATCGCCTATTAGCTTGTTATAATCTAAGAACTAATGAGAAAAATTTGACTAATTACTAAATAAGGAAGTCATATCCATTTACTCAGCTCAGTCACAGGAGTCATAGAAATAAATCAGGGTTTGAGGAACTAATTACATTTGAGTGTCTAGGTTTTAATTGATTGTGAATATTTTTGTTGGGTGTGTTCATTTCTTCATGTGCATGTTTAAAAAGTGGAAAGGTTCTTGTGTGTCTATAGGAAGGGTGCTTAATACATAATAATGTAAAACACAATTTTAAAATATGTGTTCACTATTATTCACTAAAATCTGAAATACACAATATACGTAAAACAATGTTGCCAAAGCTTAACTCGGTAAAATAATAGATACTTTTTTCAATGATATATAAATCAAGAAATAAAAGCAAATCCTATTAGGTGGATTTGCACATGTTTGTTTTTACAATGAATTATTATGGGAATTATTCTAAAAAAAAAGAATTACTGCAAAAGGACTGATGACATGAATAATCAAGGACTTGGGACCATAGGGTTTTTTCTACAAAAATGTATGGTTTTGAGATTTAAGAACTTTTTTGTGGGGTCTTCTAGTTTAAAACACCTGTGATCTATATAGATCACCTGAAGTGTTTAGGGAAGAATTATCTTTTTGTTATTCTGAGCATTTCTGAGAACATGATGCCTTCATCTTGCCGACAATTTTTACAAGATTCCCTGTGCATTTAGAGGTCACACACCCCCAAAAAGTGAGCCACTACCATGCTTCATTTCAAGAGATCCCTGAATTTTCCACCTTTTGATAAGTGATTGACAAATACTGACTGGCATTTGCAAGGCTTTTTAATATATTTTTCCATCACCATAAAGTTCCATTACCTTGTCATTCAGGTCTTTTGACAGTACTTTTCTGCTCCTTATGGCTCAGTATCTAGCCTGCTCAGTGCATTCACGTGAGAGCTAACTAACTCATTGACTATTCATACACAGAAAATATTTGCAATTTAAAAAGCCACATGTGTTGGAAATTCACCGTTAAATGTCATTTTCACATGTGTGTGTCGCTTTCAGTGTCTGTAATAAGGCCAAACACTAAAGGGTATTTAAACTTTTGTTCAGGGCCATTTGGGTCATGTCTGTTATCATTATGATGTAAAAAATTGTCAAACAACTATGTGATAATAAATAGCTTCATATGATCACTATCCTTAAATATGATCAGCCATATTTCTAAAATCAATTCCAAAATTATACAATATCTGCCAGGGTATGCAAACTTATGACCACAACTGTATCTGACTTAGAGTGTCTGATACACAAACAGGGTTAGTGTATCAGTATGCCAGTAAAAGTCAAGAATACTATTCTGAAACCGGAATACTGTTGCATGGCCTATACAATTGGTTATGAGGGATGGTTGGTGGGGATTTGGTAGGCAATGACTGCCATAATGTCTAAAAGAAAGAACATGTAACTAAAAAGTTGCAAACCCAGTGAAAAAAAGTATTTACAATGGTCAGTAGGGCTTTGAAGTAATCTCTGGGAACACTTGGCTGCTGATTACTGGAGCTGGTTGATTCTAGTAAAGCTGTTTGCCTGGAAGATGGTGAGCCTGCTGCGTCTTGCCGCTCACACTGACCAGCCCCTAATTAAGCCCTAACCTTCTCACAGAGGATTTGTCAAGATGGAAAATGAGGGTCGTCTCTCTCTCTCAGCTGAGTAGCTGAGTACAACTTAAAAGCTTGAGTATGAGTTCTTTAATCAGACCCTTCACTCAGAAGCACATGAATACACAGCCTGGCGCATGGTGATTGCTCTTGCATTTTTGGATCTGTACTTAAAATACTGTATTGTTTCATACTGTATTGTTTCAGTATACAGTAGCTCAAGTCAAAAGAAGGAATATTATACTGTATTAACATGAAAGATTCATATTTACTGTGACTGAGTTCTTTTATCTGTGTTTCTTTGTTAGCGCTAAAATGACATATTTTGTTAGATTCCAAGAGAGGAGAAGCAGGGGAGGTAAACCTCATATGAGCATTATCTCACCAACACTGGAACCATTAATCAGATACCTTTAGGCAGAGAATTAAAGACCTGAGATAACTATGTTAATGATTTACATAGCCAAGGGCAGGTACTTCCCTTGTTAAAGCGGAGCTTAACCCTGTGCATTTCTGCTATAGGCTCCATCAAGGTAGCCACATTGCCTCAGAATGTTTTTACATGTAAGGATTTCTAAAATAAAGCACTTAAATGTGTCTACGCCAGGGCTTTCCAAAACAAACTTAGGAAGGTAACGAAAACAGGCGTAGCTATAGCCGACAGCATTTAACAACTGCCAGGTCTAATAATAATTTCCCTCAAGGCAGCCATAGTGAGTCAGACCCCCATATTCAACACTGCTGTGTGTCTCCTGTCCCGCTTTCACCACTAAACTCCCTCTCTGTTTACCAACCTGACAAAAGGTAGTCCACACAGACAAAAAGGGTCTTTAATACATATGGTTACACAAGACCTTTAGTAGAACTGGGCCTGAATGGGCCTGAGCCACCATGAGGCTCTAGGAAAACTAGGACAGCAGCAGATCCATCGAGTCCTGTAAGTTGCGAGGTGGACTTGGTTGGTCCAGCACATCCTACAGATACTCAATCAGGTTGTGCTCTGGGGAATTTGGAGGCCAGGGCAACCCCCTGGCTCATCATCATGTTCCTCAAACCATTCCATTACAGTGTGCCAAGGTACATTATCCTGCTGAAAGAGGCCACTGCCATCAGGGAATCTCATTGCCTTGAAGGGGCGTGCCTGGTCTGTAACAATGTTTAGGTAAGTGGCACGTGTCAAATTGACGTCCACATGAATGGCTGGACTCAGAGTTTCCCAGCAGAATGCCCACGGCCCAGAGCATCACACTTCCTCTACCAGCTTGTCGTCTTCCCACAGTGCATCTTGGTGCCATCACATCCTCAAGTATACAGCACATACGCACAATGCTGTCCATGTGATGTAAATGAAAACAGGACTTATCAGACCACGCCACCTTCTTCCATTGCTCCTAGGTCCAGTTCCAATGCTCGCATGCCCATTGTAGGAGCGTTAGACGAGAATACAGGGGTCATCATGGGCACTCTGACTGGTCTGCGGCTACACTGGCCCATACGCACCACGTGCGATGCACTGTGTTGATCATTCCTTCCGTAACCATCATTAACGTTTGCTGAAACACCTGAACTCAATAATTAGTAGGGGTGTCCACATGCTTTTGGCCATATACTGTTAATGCGTGTCCCTAACCTAAATCTAGACATTACCCAAACTATTTTAGAATTCAACTTAAACTGAGTAAATTCAGAGTTGTAATTAAATTCTGCCTTCTCCATTGACTCAAGGCATGTTTGAGAATGTGAAGCTCCAACGTGCAGGCTGAACTCCAGAAAAGGGAACAAGCAATGTACCCACCTAGCACAAAACCTTACTTGGTACTTTGTCCTGAAAACGGTAAAGGGATGTATTTTTTATATAAACCAAAAGAGGACCTTTGGGAAATGTTACTTTTTTGGTAAAGTAGCTTCATGGTTTTGAGATTGTTTAATAACCAGCAAATAAAAAAAATTGTGATTTTGAGAACTTTTATATAATGCTTTCCATTTGGTTATTAGTGAATGAACATTCTAGGAACATTCTAGGAACTTTAAGTCCATGGAATTTTAAGTCCTCTGCATGAGTAAAACTGCTCAAAGTTCTTAAGTAGATCATGTGTGTGTAGTGGTAAAAGTGACACATTTCCTAAATAACTATCTTGTTTTTAATTTAAAACATAAAAAGTATTTTCACGAATATGGTAGAGGGTAGTATATACATTATTTATAGATTGTGTATTAAGATATGAAGAAAATATTGTATTATCTTAGCTAGCATGTTCCCCAGCTACAATCACTATCTACAATAAACATTTAAGTGTCATAGCCATCTTGCTATATCTCTTCAGTTCTAATGTCACAAGGCCGGCAATCATTCTTGAGCATTTCTACTGCAATAGATTTGATTTACTGAATGACCACCACACTTGACAACCAAGTCATGACTGATCAAAAATTCATGTAATACAGGTGCTCGTCATATAATTAGAATATCATCAAAAAGTTTATTTATTTCAGTAATTCCATTCAAAAGTATGCATACTGTTATTCCACACAGACTGATATATTTCAAGTGTTCGTTCCTTTTAATTTTGATGATTATAACTGACAACTAATGAAAACCCCAAAATCAGTATCTCAGAAAATTAGAATATTACTTAAAAGAAATATTTAAAAATATTTTTAGAAATGTTGGTCAACTGAAAAGTATGAACATGAAAAGTATGAGCATGTACAGCACTCAATACTTAGTTGGGGCCCCATTTGCCTGAATTACTGCAGCAATGCGGCGTGGCATGGAGTCGATCAGTCTGTTGCACTGCTTAGGTGTTATGAGAGCCTAAGATGCTCTGATAGTGGCCTTCAGCTCTTCTGCATTGTTGGGTCTGGCGTATTGCATCTTCCTCTTCACAATACGCCATAGATTTTCTATAAGGTTAAGGTCAGGCGAGTTTGCTGGCCAATTAAGAACAGGAATACCATGGTCCTTAAACCAGGTACTGGTAGCTTTGGCACTGTGTGCAGGTGCCAAGTCCTGTTGGAAAATGAAATCTGCATCTCTGTAAAGTTGGTCAGCAGCAGGAAGCATGAAGTGCTCTAAAACTTCCTGTTGACGGCTGCGTTGACCTTGGACCTCAGAAAACACAGTGGACCAACACCAGCAGATGACATCACTGACTGTGGAAACTTCACACTGGACTTCAAGCAACGTGCATTCTGTGCCTCTCCTCTCTTCCTCCAGACTCTGGGACCTTGATTTCCAGAGGAAACGCAAAATTTACTTTCATCAGAGAACATAACTTTGGACCATTCAGCAGCAGTCCAGGCCTTTTTGTCTTTAGCCCAGGCGAGACGCTTCTGACGCTGTGGCTTGACCCAAGGAATGCGACAGCTGAAACCCAGGTCTTGCATACGTCTGTGCGTGGTGGTTCTTGAAGCACTGACTCCAGCTGCAGTCCACTCTCTGTGAATCTCCCCCACATTTTTGAATGGGTTTTGTTTCACAATCTTCTCCAGGGTGCGGTTATCCCTATTGCTTGTAAACTTTTTTCTACCACATCTTTTCCTTCCCTTCGCCTCTCTATTAATGTGCTTGGAACAACCGGCCTCTTTAGCAATGACCTTTTGTGTCTTGCCATCCTTGTACAAGGTGTCAATGGTCGTCTTTTGGACAGCTGTCAAGTCAGCAGTCTTCCCCATGATTGTGTAGCCTACAGATCAAGACTGAGAGACCATTTAAATGCCTTTGCAGGTGTTTTGAGTTAATTAGCTGATTAGAGTGTGGCACCAGGTGTCTTCAATATTGAACAGTTTCACAATATTCAAATTTTCTTAGATACTGATTTTGGGGTTTTCATTAGTTGTCAGTTATAATCATCAACATTTAAATGAATGAACACTTGAAATATATGAGTCTGTGTGGAATGACTGTATACATTATACAAGTATCACTTTTTGAATGGAATTACTGAAATAAACTTTTTGATGATATTCTAATTATGTGACCAGCATCTGTATAAGCAAGAGCTTAGAATGAAAACATTGTTTTTCAATGGAATATCACATATTGAAAAACATTATTAATACAATAAATTGGTCATCTTCAATATAAAAAAGGTAAACAGAAATGTATTTTAACAAGCAATTTCTCGGTTCTAACTAAAGCTCTTGACACTTTCTTCATTTGCATCAAGTTGTTGTTACCCATTCTTGGGAAATGTCTTACTATGAACATCACATTGGGTGTCTAGACCTTTGTAGCAGTTCAATAGAAGGCTACTATGAGTTAAAAAAATATATGATAGAACACTAAAAAGTGATGAAGTGTGTATGATTCTTTGTCTCATTTGCAGGTCCATTTTGTTGAAGTGTCCTAGTTAAATGTAAACAAGTGTACAGTATATGTTTATACAGTGAAAGCAAGAAAGCAATTTTAAACTGGTTTCTTCATATTTCTTAGTCCTATTATGGTCCAGGATTCAACCCAATTACCTTTCCTGCCACACATACTCTTAGCATCACTTGGCTAACTTTTTCATTTTTACAGATGACGGCATAACAAGCCCATAATATCTAAACTCCTAAGTAAAGGAGTAGCATAACTACCAATAATTGTACCTAATTCCCAAGTGAACTCACCATTATATTCAGAATAAAATAAATTCTTGAATTAATACTCGTAGTTTGCTTATTTTCTAATCCTATCTCTCATGTTATTTTACAAGCATACGCCAAACAAGTTAAGAAAACCTTTTGGGAACCTTAAGTGGAAACCTTTTGGGAACTTTCCTGAGGTATAAACTTCAAAGAATGAAGATTGTTCTGAGAAAATAGCCAGAAGGCTCTTAAATATTTAATGTTTAAACATTCCCTGAAAGCTCATTAAACTGCCCAAAACATTCTAAAAGCATATAGAAAACCATCCATGGGAACCTTTTGGTAACATTGGTCCATCCTCACCTTTTGGTAATATTGCCCACAACGTCTCAGAACATTCTGAGAAACAACTTTTGCCAAAAAAAGTAGGATGCTATTAACATGTTTGTTGTCAAGTAAAATAATTAAATACTATCTATCTCCTCTCATTTCTAGTCCCGCCTTTCCCCTATCATAATATTTATTTCATCTTCATCAATGTAATCTTTCATTTTTAGTTAATATGAAAAAATGAGGTTCTTAAACAAATACATCAGGGCAACAGGGCAAAGACACCAAGCATAACCCTATTTGCAGTTTAGCGAGGAAAGTGTAATAAATAAAGGATACATTATTTAGTTGAAATGCTATTACACATCTAGGACATTTAAATATTTGCTGATGAGTAATTTAATGTTGCAAAGGTTCATCCTGATATGTGATATTTAATATGTCAAGGTTCTTATTCCTCGTGGACTAGCTCCTGAAATGAATTTTCTGCTCCGCGTCACCCACGGATTAA
The DNA here is from genome assembly GCA_016801105.1 of Esox niger. Classification (NCBI taxonomy): domain Eukaryota; kingdom Metazoa; phylum Chordata; class Actinopteri; order Esociformes; family Esocidae; genus Esox; species Esox niger. The sequence continues at coordinate 8,846 of JACXGJ010016519.1, forward strand.
CGCGTCTGCCACTGCCGTAATCAAATTGAGAGCTGCTGCTCGGATTGAAATAGCGTTTAATTGCGTGGCGCTGCGCCGCGGTTCATGCCTTGTCCACTCCCCGGCATGCTCTTCAATCCGTAATGGGTTAAATTGAAGAGCCTAATACACTATAATACTATAATTACATGCACATGACAAACCAAGGCATGCGTTTGAACTGTAATGCTTTAGGTAACAGAAACACTGTTGCTTAAATGGCAGGCTAGGCCTAATAGGAAGGCAAATTAAGGATCTGAGCTCTTATCCAGAACAATCCAAATGAATTAGAAAGGAGGAGTAGGGTACTGTTTTCGCCTCATTCTTTGAGGCCAAGCCTTGTCTTCTTAACACAGATGGAAGACGAATAAATATGAAATTATACAAATCCTAATTACGAATGCTGTGCTGGTGGGGCAGAGATTGATGAGATAGATGAAATAGTTGAAGGCAAAAGGCAATTATTCTGAGTTAAAACTGAAAACCTTTCCGCAAGCCGTGTAGGTACAGGTGAAAATGAACAGCGGTGTACCAGTACAGATGAAAGAGTCCATGAGTCCATGAAAGAGGGCACAAAACCAAGTCTCAAGTGACACTGGCCTATTATTGCTGCTGTTTACAGAGGTCACAGAGGTTGGGACAATGAGAGAACTGGGAAGGTTGATAGAGGGGATTGAGTGCAGTACAGTGCTGAACAGAGAGATAGAATAGATTAATGGTGGTTAGCGATGCCAGTTGTTACCTTTGCTAAGTGGGAATTGATCCATTTCGTGAAAGTCCTCTTCTGCACCGCCTCTTGCTCATCTAAAAAACACATAGAAATCATGGTCACATGTTTTGTGCTCTGATAAACAAACTAAACAAACAAACAAACAGAGTGATGTCTGCTAACTATACTGAAATCCTGTCGTGAAAGGCTTCAGTGGTCGATGATTACTCTGACTATCTTTCATATCCAGCACATTGAATGCCTAAGTGGTTGTATTACCGGGCACTGAAGAATAGATCTGACATTTAAATGCCGTTTTTCCTCAGCCGACTCACATTCCTCCTTCAAGCTTATCGAAAAGCCTGAGTCTTTTTTAGATGATGACTTTACATGTAAAAAGGACCATGACAGGAGGTCTGTAACATAAATGACCTGTCATCAAGGATCCAAGAAGCCTGTAACTATTAATCTTCCTGTTTTGTAAATTGATTATCTTAAAAGCACATAATGTTATGTGTGTATTTACTTGGGGGTGAAGGGTACAGTGTGTTAACGTTCCAGTGATATAAATGTATTAGCAAAGGCAAAATCAATACCACTGAATGTCTCTTAAAAATCCACTCCACTTTTAAATGAGGGCAAAGCATAAATAACTGGTGGGTCTCTGACACTGAAATACAGACACTAACAAGGAGAGGGAGGGAGAATAAAATAGAGGAAGAGAGAGTTTTACAAAGAAATGAGAAAACGAGAGAGAAAGAGAGAGCGGGAAGAGAGTGTGGGATGTGAAAGTGAATGTGGGAGAGAGAAGGAAGAGGGAGATGGGTGGGGGAAGAGAGAGGGAGGGGAAGCGAGGAGAACGATCTACCAACTTTCTTGGTCAAAAGAGAGCAATGCTGTTCGAACTGTAAAAATAGAAAGATCATCTGATCCACATCACGTTACAAAAAGAAAAGAGTGCAGGCTCCACCATGCTCTGCAGATAAAGGTGTTTCACACATGAATACATATGAACACATTCATCGTTCCATACACTTTTCACCACACACTGCAAGTCATCATTGCCATAAAATGACCGATTTACAGCACAACAATTCACAAATGTTGACAATACGTAGATGCACCAATCTAATTCTAGTCATTGCCGTAAACAGCTCCCCATCCATCTCGGACCTCAATGTTCTGTATGTTATTTTGACTGACACACGTGACTGCTACTTCTTTCCCTTCCACCCTGGCTGCGGCAGTCAGCGATATCCTTGAGATAAACGCCTTATCAAAGAGGGGACGTCTGACAGTGCCTTTCCCCGCTTGCCGTTATGAAACCCGCAGCCTGATAAATAACACAGAAGTCGGTTAGTGTGTCACTGACTAATGCCGACATGCGGTGAGAATGAGGGATGGAGAAAGACAGGAGCGATGGATGAAAGGGAAAGGAGAGGTGCTCATACATAATGTAGTCCCGCATTTGTGCACGTTCACACGTGCCACCGAGCAATCCTGGTTTTGGGGATTCATCATTTGATTTGGTCCATTTCGGGGGGAAATACTTCAAATATTGATGAGTGAGAGTGAGGGACAAGAATAGGTTGAATTAACCAGGCAGCATCTGTGTGTGTATGTGTGTGCGTGTGTATGTTTGTCTGTGTGTGTGAAAGACATAATGTGTGGCTGTTGGTGGGGGTCTGTGTTTGTGATGCCAAGCTCTCTGTGTCTGAGGGACGACGTGACTTTGAGCAGCGCAAACACAGACACACAACACTACACTTTAACACATGCAGTACAAAGATCTTTCTACTGAATAATCACAAAGGGCCTTTCTCACAAACAAACGTCAGTAGCCAGTATATTCCACAACCATTAAATGAATCAGCCGGCAACACTCTCCTCTCCCCCTCTCCCTGAGCCATACAGGGAAGGTAACATTAGTAAAGGAACATTATGACCAACACATCTGGACCAGTAATCTGCTGACTGACAGTTGGCAAGCATCCCCTTTCAGACATACAGACAGACAGAGACAAATTAGACAGACAGACATACAAATGACAGACAGACATACAAATGAGAGACAGACATACAAATTGCAGTCAGATATACAAATGACAGACAGACATACAAATTGCAGCCAGACATAGAAATGACAGACAGACATACAAATGACATGGAGCCAAATGAAACACAGACAGAAAAAACCATGACAGACAGAACCCAGGTAGACAGACAAGTATACAGCAAGACAGACAAATCACAGACAGACAGGCAGAGCGCAGGTAGACAGACAGACAGACAAGTAGACAAACAGTTGCATGCGGAAGGATCCTATGAACTGTGACAAATCCAATGCTCCGGCGTGTGTCTGCACTTGGTGTCTGGTTCACGTGCTGAAAACACGAAGATGAGTGACCTCTATCTGCCCCCCTGCCAAGACAGAAACGTGCCCTCTTCTGCCCCCCAAATAGCTCCCAAGACCCCGTTAAGCGACGTGTTCTGCCTGAAAGGCTGAATAGCTCATGTTCTCGCTGTCTCTTTCACACACACACACACACACATACACACACACACACACACACACACACACACACTGCAGGCACACAGCAAAACATGCTTACCTGCACATTTGAATGTCCTCAAACACACAGACACACA
>JACXGJ010016520.1:0-12217 GCA_016801105.1 Esox niger
TGTGTGTGTGTGTGTGTGTGTGTGTGTGTGTGTGTGGGTAGTGAGGCGGACTCTGAAGAGCGGTCTAACACCAGAAGAGGCTCTTCTTCTTGGACTCTCAGATGGCTCAGAGATGCCAGTGTGACGTCCCCCTGACAACAGGTGGGGATGCCAGTGTGATGCCCCCCTGACAACAGGGGGGATGCCAGTGTGACGCCCCCCTGAACCTCTGCCTTGCCACGCTTCTGCCTTCACATCCCCCTGCTCAAACCAATCAGTAGCCTTATTAGTGGCTTTCAGTGTGCTGGCAGGGAAACGTGTGTTAGTATAATGAATCATTGGTTGGTACTGGCCTCTCTGTTAAAGGGTCTCTTCAGACAATCAACAAGCCAAAGAGGAGCAGGAAGAACTAAAAGGAAAAATGCATTTCCAAAAGAATAAATTGTTGTTAGAACAGATTTCTGGTTAAAATTAATTTATGTCATCTATAATGAGAATTTAACTCAAATTTCATCATTTTGCATCATGGAGACAGATACATCATTCGATTTTTATCAGTATATTTAGTTCCATTTAACTAGGACAGCCTTTATAAATGTTACGCACTTTCTGCTGTTTTACTCAACTAGCTGCAGTAGACCCTAGACTGTGATGTTTTGGGACAGAAAAGTAACCTTTAAGGAATATGTAACTGATTTAAAGAAAAAAGCATACAGTTGTGCTCATAAGTTTGCATAACCTGGCAGAAATAGTGAAATTCTGGCATTGATTTTGAATATATGAACAGAAAATATGCAATAACAACTTTATTTAAGAATAGTGATCATATGAAGCCATTTATTTTCACATTGTTGTTTGGCTCCTTTTTAAATCATAATGTTAACTGATCAAAGGTTTACATACCCTTGAATGTTCGGCCTTGTTACAGACACACAATGTGACACAATTTGTAAATTGCAATTAGTGTCTGTATAGCGAATGGGTTTGTTAGCTCTAACGTGGATGCAATGAGCAGGCTAGATACTGAGCCTTGGGGAGCAGAAAATAACTGTCAAAAGACCTGCGTAACAAAGTAAATGGAACTTTATAAAGATGGAAAAGGATATAAAAAGATATCCAAAGCCTTGCAAATGCCAGTCAGTACTGTTCAATCAGTTATTAAGAAGTTGAAAAGTGATCTCTTGATACCAAGCCAATGTGAGGTAGACCAAGAAAGATTTCAGCTACAACTACCAGAAGAATTGTTTGGGATACAAAGAAAAACCCACAGGTAACCTCAGGAGAAATACTCTACACTTTGCAAGAAGCAATTACAATTAAAATCACCATGATTTTTCAGACTTGTTTCTTAAGTAGTGGGATATTTGAGTCTCTTGGTTTGTCACCACAGATCGATCATTTGAGTATTATTCCTTTGATGCGAGGAAAGCCGTTAGTTTGTTGTGTGCCTTTTGGTTTACAAGTATTCTACAGCACTTACTTTCTCTGCCAGTTTTCTCCTCTTTGTCAATATTTTTAGTTAAGGTCATGATATTTTCCTAAATACATCGCTCGGAAAACACTTGTTTTTTTACCAGGAGTTATTCTCCCTAAACCAACATCAACTATATCGAACTATTATGTTGTTTCTTATTAAGTTATAGGAAAAAGTACATTAAGGATTAACATTTTAATTCATGTTGTACTTTTCTTTCAACAAAATAGTTTTACCAACCTTTGTTAATGTTTAATTTATTGTAATAAAAAGATAAAATATTTAAACGTTTAACTGCAAGAACCTGAGGGCACGCGACTGTCTTAGGTTTGCATAATCCTTAAAAACCATGGAGTTTTAAGGATGTTACTGGAATTTCTATTTACCTAACTGGCTTGAAAAACAGCAAGAAAGCTTTAAGACTTAAAGGTTCATTTTCCAAGCTAAAATCTAGGTGTCATCTCTGAGAGGCTATGCAAAAATTCAGGCCTCAACTGATTACATCAGTTGTTGGGAAACTGTTCCCAAGGGAAACTTTACAGATCTGCTATACAGTCCTGTTTCCTTGAAGATGAGGCTTCATGTTGTTCTCTAAACAAAATAACTATTCAAAATTTAAAAAGAATCTGATGTTATCTCATATTGTTTATAAATTGTTTATAAATTGTAAAAAATAAAATATGCAAGTAGTTTAAAGGAAAACTGCAGGGGAAATCTGTATAGAATATGTAGAATGACCGAGTATTTGGAGCTTTACTATTGTGTTTGATTTGTGTGTTTTATGTGTTTTTTCTGTAGAATAGTGTATAGATTGAGAAAAATCTTTGATTTGTGATTTAAAAAGAAGCAAAAAAATACTACAAGAATCTTATGTTCACAATGTAAATGTATATTTGTTGTTTGTTACAAGGGAGTGAAAATGTGTTCTTTGGAAATGTTTTCCAAGCAATTGTACTGTTCTGTTCAACGATTGTTTTGATTCAAATTGACTTCAATATTGGAAATTGTAAAATGTTAGTTTCAACAGTGAACTGAACACTAATAATGCTGTTGGATATCATTTCACTTAGGACACAATAAACACAATGTTCACTAAATAAAAGGTGTGTGTGTGGGTGTTTGGGGGGGTCAACTGCACAACTGAATACGCTCTGTAGCCTGCATTCAAATGCCCATTCAGACGTTGACTGGTGAAACTGGATGGTCAAAACTCACGGATGGACTGCAGATGTTCAGTTAAAATCACATCGATGATGTGAACCTGTGGAAAGTTGGTGTGGAAAAGACAGTAAACATCACAAAACGTTTTCTGAATTAAACAGTATTGAATGATTTGGGACACAATATGGCCGGCAGTGCTTCTATGCATTCTATAGAGGCTTGTCTGGGTCGCTCTGCGAGTTTAATTTTGTACTATTCGTGCTTGATGTTGCCGGTTCAAATCCCGCAGGAGCCATTATTATTTATTCAAAATCCCTTTCCATTCATATGTGAGCAATGAACAAAAATGCATTATTTTTGTTATAAAATCTACTCTGTTGAAAGTGTTGGTGTGGAAAAGACAGAAAATGTCCAAAACTTGAACTGAATTTAACAGGGTTGATTGAAATGGGACATGGAAATATGGCAGGCAGTAACGTTTGTAATCCATGAAGTTGCCACAAATGTGTCTGTGTCAAGTATATTCCTGCATGACCCAGAGCGTTAAGGCTGTGTGTTTTAACTGATGGAAATGGAGGGTTCAAATCTTACTGCTGCTGCTACTTACTTTTTGGGTGAAAATCCCTTTCTATTAAGAGGTGGGCAAAGTAATTCCCTGTGATTGACAAAATAACTGTCCCTTTTTTAAATTAAAATGTACCTTAAAATGATGTTAAGCTAGTGGACATGTTGTTGAGGAACAGCCAGAAAAAAACACATATTTCGTGTCCCCTATAAAATCCATAAAGGCAACAAATATTTCAGCAGCTTGGTTGGTTCTATATCTAGCCAAGTGGGTAAAGCCCTGTGCCTTTAGATGCAACGGTTGGTGGTTGGGGTCCCGCCTTTTGCTTTTTTAGTTGTTTTGGGAAAATCATTCCCTGTTTTTGACAGATTTACTGTCAATATTTTCTATTAAATTAGCTAATTTAACATGAAGGTAAACAGATGAAATTGTTGGTGAGGAAGTGACAGGACAAATCACGTGACGTTTTCTGAAAAAAACACTGTTGATTGCCATATTTCATGTCCGCTATATAATCCATAAATGTGACAAATTTCTGCAGCTTGTGTTGTTCAAAAACTAACTTAGTGGGTTATGCTATGTGCCTTCAGATGCAGAGGTTGGTGGTTTGAATCCTGCCTGCGACATTTTTTTTGCGGGGGGGGGGGGTCGGTTTCCATTACTATGTTGGCAAAGTTATTCCCTGTGTTTGACAGAATTGTGTGGGTATTGTGGATGTTACTGTTGATCATCCCCGAGAAATGAAAAATTATTAAATAGGTCAATACTGCGCCAGAATGCAGCTATTGAGTTATATGGTTATTTAAAACTTTTAATCCAGTTCAAAGTACATTTCTATATTAATTATTATAAAACATTTCGAAACCGGTAAACACTTCCTCATACCTGTTACTGAACAATGCAGTAGACATAAAGCAAGCAAATCTACATCTCTGTAATGACAGTTTGTTATGACGTTTTGTTAGACCTTTTGTTCAGATCACAAGTATACAAGCCGTCGCCATGGCGTCAGCTAGTGTCTGAGGATCTTAATTTGAGCTAGTTTCTACGTCGGGGAAATTATTCTGCAGTAACAAGAAATGTGAATTATTATATGGATTATTATAACTGGAAAGATTTGTAGGGCTTGATATTGTTTCTCCTGAGGAAAATCATCCCGTGCTTCCAACTTGAATGCATTCTTTGTTTGTTTCCAGATTCTAACTACATTAGCTGAGAAAGTAGGCGTATTATGCTCAACCAATCCGGTTCATATACGAACAAATCGTTGCTATAAATTCGTAGCGCGGCAGCCATTTCTCAGCAATTTTTTACTCTTCCAAATCGTCTTTCGCGTTTACATACAATCATGGCCAAGGACATGACACTTCTTTGGGGCTCTGGCTCCCCTCCGTGCTGGCGCATCATGATTGCGCTGGAAGAAAAGCAGCTGCAGGGATACAACCAGAAACTTCTGTCCTTCGAGAAAAATGAGCACAAGTCCAAAGAAGTACTGGAAATCAACCCCAGGGCGCAGGTAGGTTCAAAATCATAACTACTTCCACAATTAAAGAAATAGGAGCCTTTACCGTGTTTTACCTACCGTACGTAAATCCCCTACAAAGAGCACCATACAATATTTCTGAATGATCTTACTACACTGTACAGCGATACTGAACCTTCGAGCTAGCATGTGACGACGTTGGTTTGGACTTTAGTCTGAGGAAGACTAGACTCCACCAGGGGTCTCAAACCGGTTCCATGGAGGGCCGAGTGTCTGCAGGTTTTCGCTCTCACCTTGTACTAAGTTGATTAATTAGGTCACTCATTGGTTAGTTTCTACCCTCACCTGGTTGTTTAGTTCTGAACTGGGAACCAATTTATAGGAAAAACCATAAACCTGCAGCCACTCGGCCCTCCGTGGAACCGGTTTGACACCCCTGCTCTAGACAGACAACGCAAGTTCTTACCTAACGACTGTATTCATTTATGTTTCTTTACCATGTTCACCTGAGCCGTTTGCTTTCATCTGTCTCCCTTTAAGCTCCCTGCTTTTAAACATGGGGACAACATACTTAACGAGTCTTATGCGGCGTGCTTGTACCTGGAGGTAAGACTTGTATTTCTAACTTTGTTCTGAGTTCGTGGGTTTTGTTTGTTTTTACGGATTGGCCCAAAGTACCTGCGATAATGATCATCTGAACTTGGGTCCTCTCATGTTTTTTCTCCCTTTGTTTTAGTTTAATTCTGTGATGTCATTCTAATGAGAGTAATAGTTTTTTTATTATGTATAAATGCCAAGGAGTCAATTAGTCAGTTACTTGTTGTCAACTAATGATGGCCATACGAGGCTTCAGTACCGTTCTTCTAGCAGCAGGATGTCATGCTAGCAGCGCTAATTTAGATTTTCTTTTTCAAAATAAAAGCCATAATTGAACTATATAAGGCCATATAGTTAGCAATCTTTTTATGTTTAATGTCCGTTCCAATATTCTTTGTTTCAGATCTTTTTTACAGCAATATAGTTAACAATACATTCTGCATCTTTAATTGTAATTAAGAAGAGTGCTGCCGGCATTATATCTTGCTGCTAAAATAACACTAATGAAGCCTCACTTTGCCATCATTACTGTCAACTGTTAGAATAAACATTACATTTGCATTCTGTGATTTTTGGCCATTGGTTGTAAAATGGTGTCCAGCCTAAACATATTCAGGACCACCATGTCATTTAAGTTCCATATATTTTCACACTGTCATCACACAGCAGCAAAACAGTGACACACGGTCCGATACGATCTACCTGCTAAGGAATATAACACCTTCAACCAGACATTAAGTTATATTTCCATTTAGGTCAGGAGCTTGATGTTTGCTGCTGCTGTGAAATTATGAACCACAAAAATTCACACTTTCAATCCTTGCTTATGTTTGCTACTTTGTCCTTCTCCCTGCCAGAGCCAATTCAGGTCTCAGGGGACCCAGTTGATCCCTGAGGGCCCAGCAGAACAGGCCTTGATGTATCAGCGTATGTTTGAGGCCCTCAGCCTCAATGACAAGCTCAGTAAGTTACACACTACAGTTCCTAAGCAACCGTTCCATGCATGCCGTTTCTGGGCAACAAGTCATGTGATCCTCAGTGCCCCAGAGTGAGGGTGATGTTCTGGAAGATTCTGTCCTGGGGTTGTAACATGGTTTGGTCCCTAACAAATTCAACTCCAGTCCTCTTCCCAATGAGGATTAGACCTGGGAAGCCTCACAGTAAAAGCAGAAGTCATGTGTTTCAACCTTCCGGGACCAGAATTGTGCAGCTCTCATGTAGCTTTCTCAGGTTCACTGGATCAGTCATTGGGAACTATGTTATAAAAGGGCTAGTTATTTGATTAATAAAGAACTTCCTATTTACTCACTTTTCTTTCTAGGACTCTTTTAATAAAACTACTTCTTTGAGTAAAACTGTACTTAAGAAGACAGACTGTGGTTTCATTTCAGGATTTTAGCCACTACATCCTGTGTAATAACACTTTGACAAGCCCTGAACGCTTATCTCCTTTGTGGTCCTTGAGGGGTTGATGAGAACATTGTGACGGCTGTCTTTTGTTTTTCCCAGGTAATGTCGTCTACTACAATTATCGTGTCCCGGAAGCAGAGAGACATGACTCTGCATTGAAGAGGAACAAGGAGATCCTCACAACCGAATTACAACTGTGGGAGAGATACATGCAGAAGGTACACACACAAACACTTTCCTATGAAGGTCAGGAACAGCAATTTTTTTCAGCTTTAAAAATAAAATGTTACCCTAACCCCAGTAACATAACCCCACATCAGACGAAGCTTCCTGTCAAAGTGACTGGATAAATGTCTTCACTTTACGTGAATCGCCTTGCTTTGCCATTGTTACACCCTGGTAACCTGTGGGAGACACCTGCAGCTATCAGGGAGTCTTCTCTGCTCACCTGCTTCTGAAAACACAGGACAGTCCATGGCTGCTTTTCTCTGACCTCCTCCTAATGAGTTTTCAGGTGGTGAGGAGAGACCTGTTATCACTAATATGTTGGTCTGGTTACAGATGAAGACCGGCTCCTACCTGGCAGGTAAAGCCTTCTCATTGGCTGACGTCATTGTCTTCCCTGTGATTGCCTACGCCTTCCGCTTCGGGTAAGCCAGTCTTTTCCCTATATTATCAATGGGATAATGGCTGGATGGGTCCCTGGGTGATGCATGTGATGAGTTCCTTCAGCAGGATGTGAGGATTGCCTTGACATGCATGGCCTGGATCAGGGGTGCATCTCCTGGTGCTTGATGTGGCCATGTATCCTAACCAGGACATCCAGATGTCTAGGGATGAACTTGTAGCCTCTGTCCATGCTTGGCTTCTAACTTGTCGGACCTCTGCTTTTCTTTTCTCCACGGTCAATGTGGTAGACAATGACACAACCGGAGAATGAGGCATTTTCTCTTCAATATATTTGAAGGAATGTTTTTCATATTACAGGCTCCTACAACTCTCAGATCAATTCCAAATTAAAGGAGAATCACCTGCTTTAAATTTTAATATTGTCCAGAACCAAAATAATTAACCATCTTAGGCTGAAGAAAAATTTGCATTATTTGAATAAAAGGCCCGGGTGCCAATAATTGTATTATATAAGCCCTTGCAATCACACCTGCTGAATCTTTAAGATTCAGATTGTCCAACCAATATTTGCCCAATATATTGTGGAAGAACCTTTGGAATGAATGTATATTTCAGTCAAAGACAACCATGTGACATGAGTGTCCTCTCTGGTCCCACAGACTCTCTGAGAAGCGTTACCCTAAACTGGGAGCGTACTATGGTATGATGAAGGACCGACCCAGTGTTAAAGCTACTTGGCCCCCTCACTGGCTGGAGAATCCTCATGGAGCGGACTCTCTCAAGGACCTCTAAGAGATTCACGTACAGCAGGAACACATGACAGGATGTTCTAGGCGCTTAAACTATATAATACACTAATGTAACCATGAGATGAACATGTTGCTTTTCATGTCTAGAACCACTCTGGTTGTTTATACATCAACACATTTTATCCATTTGGTCTTGAGTGAATATGTAACGGAAACAGTATTTCACTGTGACTGAATCTGCAACCATTAAACGCTGTGATAGCACTGACAGAACCACTGGTCCTTTTATGTCTTCTGAGCATGCTATGTTACTGGTGGAACAGTTGGTCCTCTACGTTGCCCTGTGTCATCTACCTGCAATGGGAAAAACAAGGCTAACATACAGGACTGCACGTTTTGCTTAAGTGTACCGGTAGAACTGGGTTCTATGCGGCATCATGGTTTTATCATGACTAATATTCAGTCATTTGTTCAGGAGATGCTTGACTGGATGAGTTGGGGATTTGCAGCCCTTTTTACTTTCCTGGAAGTTAGGAATAGAGAACAGCATCCAAAACTGAGGCATCAAACTCAGAAATTGTTTTGTGTGATGTCTGAAAGCAAAATGTGCATCAAAGTAAAGAAACATACAAATATTCAGCCACCATCTGTAAAGGAAAGCCTTCAACACACCTAGCAGGTACTGTGTTAAAGACCTGAATATCGCTCACATCAGATTTGTCAAAATGGTCAAATATTACCAGAGTACATCATTCTTCATATAAGCACATGAGCTACTAGTCCAACTGGCTGAATCATACATAATAAAGATCGGTCATCGCTGAAAAGTATAGAGGTTAGTACAGAATTAGTACTTTTTTTACTGCCATTTGCATATTTGTCATTGGCCTAAACCTGGTGCTCTGTGTAGGTTATCACCTTGTGGATTCTTGCTAACTGTTACGTTTTGACCAGTGATGTGAATGTTGGCAGCTTTCTGTGTGTTTCTCTGTGTATGTAATGTCAAAAGTTTGGACAAACTCAAAATGGAAAAGTGTCTAAACTTTTGTCAGGTACTGCATCTATTCAGAAAATCCTTTTTACATTCTATCCATCTCCCTGAACTGAGGTAATATTTGCTTTATTAACTGTAGCCAACAGACCTAGAAAGGTGTTGTTCCAGCTGAGATATATTTTTAACCTTTTGAACAGTAAATGGTCATGGAGTTACACATCCTCATTGAGTGATGACACACTTCTGAAACATCGGTTTTAGCTTCTGCCCACTGGTGAGCGAATGAAGTTACAAGCAGACAATATCCCCTTTCCACTGATGGGATAACAGGGTACAGTGTGCCTGAGAGCTGCAGTGGAATCAGCTGGATCAGTTTAAAAGATACTGTTTTTGTTTCCAGTTAAGTTATTTCATGCAAATGAGGGTAATTCAGATGATAATAATTAATAACAGTTTTAAATGATTTAATATCGGGAAAGCCTAAACACGGAAGTTACTCAAGAGCGTGGTTAAGATTCCTGACATAGTAGTTCCTGTTCCTTCGCTGTGAAACAGTAGATGGCAACAGAGAGGTGCAGCATTTGACAGGAATGTGTTTTCCATTCTCATAAAACATTTGAAAGACTGCTATACTATCTTACTGTAAAATCTAATGGAAGACAACATAAAACAGATTATAAGGTAAAACGCCAGTCTTTGCCACTAGATGGCGATATTTGCTTAATAACAGTTCTCATACAGGCTCCATGCAGAATTACTAGATCTTAAAACAAAGCTGAAAGTGAACGAAAGAGTCCTTGCAGGGAGTCCTATAGAGTGGCACACCACAGGCCAAAACTTTAATTGGTTGAAATTCCTGTTCTATTTAATCCCAGTTTTAGGGTTAGGCTTAGCATTGTCAGGCTGCAGCACAGCCACTCAAGTCAACTGATCCATGAGTTGAGCATTTTTCCATTCCAGACTTGTGCATCGTTGGTGATCACATGCCAACTCAAGCTGATGTTTTGCACATCACTTTTGCACTGTGGTGATATTTAACTGTATGTGACCCCCCTGTTGGCTTCCATCATACCTGCCATTCTCCTACGCCTTTCTACCTGAACACCTTCATGGTTTTCATCAATGACATGTACCTGAACACCTTCATGGTTTTCATCAATGACATGTACCTGAACACCTTCATGGTTTTCATCAATGACATCTACCTGAACACCTTCATGGTGTTCATCAATGACCTTTACCTGAACACCTTCATGGTTTTCATCAATGACATGTACCTGAACACCTTCATGGTTTTCATCAATGACATGTACCTGAACACCTTCATGGTTTTCATCAATGACATGTACCTGAACACCTTCATGGTTTTCATCAATGACCTTTACCTGAACACCTTTGTGGTTTTCATCAATGATCTGAACCCAAACACCTTCATGGTTTTCATCAATGATCTGTACCTGAACATCTTCATGGTTTTCATCAACGACCTGTACCTGAACACCTTCATGGTGTTCATCAACGACCTGTACCCGAACATCTTCATGGTTTTCATCAACGACCTGTACCTGAACACCATGGTTTTCATCAAGGGCCTGTACCTGAACACCTTCATGGTTTTCATCAATGATCTGAACCCAAACACCTTCATGCTTCTCATCAATGTCGTGCATCTGAATGCATTGAGGCCTGTCACCTAGTTTCTTTCACTGTTTGTAGCAGTAATACATTATTGTGAAAATGGTGGTGTATCTAATAAACAGGCCAGTGAGTATTGTAGTGGTCATGTCAACATTTGGCTGTACTCTCTTTGATCATGAGGTATAACCGTTCTGTGTGAATGTGTGTATTTGCATAGAATCAAGCTCCAATCTGCCTGAGCCAGGCTATTCCATCAATCCTTCTGCCTTCCCACTAAATCTGTGATGTGAATTTCAGATGAATTCTACTACATTCCACAGCCACAATGTCTAAATGGTCAAAATCATAAATAATTATAAATATGAATAATTACTGGTGAAATGAGAGGCATGATGGGAAAAGTAGTCATCCTATCAACAATGATAATGACGATTGTTAATGGCATTATCCAAGGAAAACAGGAAGTTACAAACTTTCACAAGACAAAATTACTTCCAAGAGGTGGGCCATGCCAAAGATCAAATGCAATGGGCCCACTGTGTTAGACTTTGACTCTGTATATCCCTTTCCATCTCCTCTTCTCAACTCTATTTTCTCTTACATGAGTCATGCCTGAAAGTGTTTCTGGTTAACATGGGCCTGCTCTGGGGGAGGAAAACGGGTTCATTCTCTTAACTCACATCCTGTAAAACTGATTCTATATTTGCAAGTCAAGAAATATATTTGCATTTTATTTCCTGTCGCAGTTCTAAATTGTATCCACAAGATTGTCAACTTATACTCTGGTTTCATCCACAGGACCCATAGCCTGGCAGATACGGATGTGGGAATTTACATTTCTCTGTGTTTACCCTCTGCTTCCTTATTTATAAGAAATGACTGTATGTTGGGTGTTGTCTGCTAACATAACATTGTACAGTAATGTTCAATAGAGTAGTCATGTTTAGTACTAGAGTCTTCAACCATTAGACTTCAACTTTTAGACCTCAACCCACAGACATCAACCCATATACCTCAACCCACAGACATCAACCCATAGACCTCACACCACAGACCTCAACCCATAGACCTCAACCCACAGACATCAACCCATAGACATCATCCCATGGACCTCAACCCACAGACATCAACCCATAGACCTCAACCCACAGACATCAACCCATAGACCTCAACCCACAGACATCAACCCACAGACATCAACCCATAGACCTCAACCCGTAGATCTCATCCCGTAGACCTCAACCTGTAGGCCTCAACCCATACCCAGCAACCTGTAGACCTTAACCCATTAAATACTAAACATGCAGGTCCATCTGCACTCTTAAATAAATGCTAAACATGTAGGTCCATCTACACTTGTATTTAAATGCTAAACATGCAGGTCCATCTAGACTCTTAAATAAATACTAAACATGCAGGTCCATTTAGACTCTTAAATAAATACTAAACATGCAGGTCCATCTAGACTCTTAAATAAATACTAAACATGCAGGTCCATCTAGACTCTTGAATAAATACTAAACATGCAGGTCCATCT
>JACXGJ010016521.1:0-12245 GCA_016801105.1 Esox niger
CCCCCCCCCCCTTGTTCTGTGTTTATTTGTGTCATCTTGCATCTGTGTCTTTATCTGGGAAACCAAACCATCACTGCCTACCAACCAGTTATAGCAGGCATTTTGCCGATATAAAACTATAGAGCGCATTAGTGGTAAAAATGTGTTGTTACATTTATCGCAATATGGACTTTGTGTCCATATCACTGAGCTCTCTTGTCTGCTGTTTGAAAAATTAGCTAAACTTGGCCTCAGAATAAGCGTACGCTTTCTCTACTCTTACTCTCTCTCTCTCTCTCTCTCTCTCTCTCTCTCTCTCTCTACTCTAGCTCTCTGTCTCTACTCTATCTCTCTCTGTCTCTCTCCCACTTTGTCTTCCTCTACCTCCTTCTCACTGTCTCTCTCCCTCTCTTTCTCCCTCTCTGTATCTCTCCCTCTCACCCCCATGTCCTTTGTATGGAGGGAGGCAGCTTCCTAAAATCCCTGTGTGATGAGTCATTAATGCTGAGTCCATTAGCTGGAGGCAATGAGGTCATCACCACAAGACATGCCCACAAACACACACCTTGTTCTCACACTCCACAAACACACACTCACACACTTTGCAGGTCGTTAGAGGGTGATCATCTGGAGGAGCCACTGAC
This sequence comes from Esox niger, assembly GCA_016801105.1. Classification (NCBI taxonomy): domain Eukaryota; kingdom Metazoa; phylum Chordata; class Actinopteri; order Esociformes; family Esocidae; genus Esox; species Esox niger. Next base: position 624 of record JACXGJ010016521.1, read on the forward strand.
TGGTTAACCTGTAATTAAAGGAGAGAGACAGTAACAGACCCCCCGAGGCAGGGAGAACAGTGCCGTTAGACCAAATAACCCGATACCAAAAAAGGAGGTGGATTAAGGGAACAATTTGGCATACTGGAAGGAATCAACTACAAAAAACATGAAATTGGAATGTTGCTTCACCTAAACAGAGAATATGGTGGCAGAATAGCTGATCATCGTGATTGACCAACATTTGAGAGAAGTCTTGGCTATGACTAGTGGTCACCACAGCCAGATCTGTCTGTAAAGAAAAGACAGACAATGTGCACACTGACCAACGATGAGGTGGAATCTGAGCTGCACCTCCCAATCTGCCAAACGTATGATCACAATAGAGACACATTTCCCTCAGGGCATACAGACTCACAATTTTTTTTAATGCGATCAATCATTTATAAATATTTGTGTGTTTGGCAAAAACGAAATACTTGTGCAATCAATGGAGTGAAACCATCTTTGTAAACATGGCTAATAATTTTCTCTTTATTTTGCCTTGGTTAATTGTTCCATTTTACTAATAGTATAAACCTTTTGTTTGTAACATTTCTGAACTTCAGATTTTGTTTTTAGTCAATTGTAATTTTTTTCTCTTGCTTTGGCAACAAAGAAAATGTTTCAAATTGAATTGTCAGCAAGAGAGCCAAATGGAGAGTGAAAGACAGACAGACACCGAGAGATAAAAATGTGTGAAAGAAAAAAAGCAGAGAGACCAATTGAGACAATGCGAGGCTGAGAGAGAGAAAGGTAGAGAGTGGCAGGGAGAGAGTGATTGAGACAGAGAAAGGCAGAGGAAGAGAAAAGTAGAAACGGCAAGGGACAGAGAGACAGAGGAATGAGACAGAGGGAAAGGCAGAGACTGTGTGGTAGGGAGAGATGGAAAGCAGTACTGAGAACAGGGGATCTCTGGAGAGCCATTAGCAACACTGTTTTAAACTTCCTCTCAGACTGCAGCCCGTGGTGCCTAGGATGAAGACCCTGGCACCATTCTGGTATAGTTGTCCTGGCAGTGCCCGTGGCTGTGAAGGCAGCTCAGCAAGGGTAGGGCAAGGTGTCTGCACAGCTCCATGTCACCAGAGAACGTCCAATAGTAGTGCCCGTATTCATCACTCTACCTAAATCAGTGTAACGTGCCACGTCTAGCAACAAATATTGCTGTTTTCAAATTTAGGACTTGGATTCATAAATTTCCGCTGCAGGTTTGTTTTTTATGACTACATATTTACATAGCGATGTCCCATGTGGATCTTTTTTGTTAAGTCCGTTGTGGCGGTTGCCGGTCGCTGTCCCTGGTCATGCAGCAAAGTACTTCCTGGAGAATTAAGTCACTGTATGTAGTGGGTACCTTGCTCATTAATATTGCATGTATATTGGAGTTGGCTGCCGATTGCTGGTGTCTCAACACAAGATCCAAAGAAGTGTCCGTGTCAGTCCAGATGCCGATCATGAGGCAGACAAATCTGAATAAAGCAACAGAAAATATGATGCGTGCCAAAATCAACTGCTTGGTACACAAACAAGAAACTAGTGGTAAGCCTCAGCTAAGGCAAATGATATTAGACTAAGTTAGTCCTCCACAGTGGATGACTGAAGAATGGAGTCAATCGGAGAAGAGCTGAAATGGCTTGAGCATGAATGGTTGCTACAGGCTCACTTGTCTTCATTGACCACATAACTGCTGACAACAGGAAGGACTCCGAAGCGGACAGAAACATCTTGTGTTCTATGCTGCTTCCAAATTCATCCAAACCCGTTTGACGACACCTCATTCAGCAAGACAGTTTCCCAAAGACCCTGCCAAGGAGTTTTAGACAGTTAGCCAGTCTGAATTCAACTGAGCTTGGCTTTCACATGCTAAAGACACATCTGAAGACTGATGCTTAGCAGAGGATCACCAGGGTTCCATGGCATCAGGTGATGTCTACGCGTTGAACATTTGTATGTAAAGAATATGCAGGTACCAAACACTGCATTTTGAGGGGGCTGTACGCTATATGCTACTCTGGAAATGGTTCACTGTGATTTTAAATCTGAAGCGCTGCAATACAGTCAAAAAAGGAAAACCTGTGTTACTGTCCAAATACTTCTGGAGTTACTGTGTAAAGTATATACTATAAAACCCCTGGAGGGACTGTCATTATCAAGATCAGTTTTTATAAAAGCTCGTTTAATGTTTCCACACAGAACATTAGATACCTTTCCGCTTCCTTCCAAAATCATCTGAGCATGGACCTAAATAACAAACACCAAACCGGGCTGTGGTAACACATCTGATGGCTCTAACACGGCCCGGCTGTACGCAGAAGCAATTGTTTCGTGTGTGTTTGCCTGGTTTTCTCTGTACTCTGTGTTCTGACCCCAGGCCTTCCTGTCGGGCCCTCCACTGGCCCTCTCTGGGCCGCTAGTCACATGGTCACAAACACCTGTCGGTGAGGTTTGGGGAAGCTGAAGAATGGAGAACCAAATCCTCTCCTAGTGGGCACCAGACAATGATAAAGCGCTATCCCTGTCTTGTTCGCACTTGCCTATTCATCCAAGAATTGTAGATAACTCACATCTGAGTTCATTCTCTCCAAAACAGCTTGTGCTGTTGAACTTCTTTAAGGTGGTGAATTCACAAGGAACACTTCCTAAAATGATATTTGTAAAAGCAAGTCTTATTTTTCGTGGAAGTGCTGAAAGTTGAACCCTCTACAGCTCCCTGTAGTCTAACTGAATATTTGAGTGGGTGACTCCATCTCATAGTGAGTTAAGAACCTTTCTTCAAATAGCTGAAACAAACAGACACACACACTTCCGTTTGGATCTGATCCTGATGCCAGCATCTCTTAATTAGCCACAGGCCAGACAGCTTTTAGTCAACACTTTTTCGCTGCTGTCCTCGGCTCTCCGCCCTGCTTGGGTCTGCTTCTGCTTCGTTGGCATTCTCCCACACAGACAGACAATCACACACACACAGACACACACACAGACAACAGACAGAAAGACACACGGACTGCGCTATGCTTTGACTGAGCAATCCCCGCGAGCGGAGAGACTATCTTAATTGAATCAAACATCACGGAGAGCGCCACAAGTCTGCCTGCGTACAGAACCGAGATTAGAAGGACATTTCTGGGAGTAGGACCCTGAGAAAACATTGATGACGACATCTCCTCCTCCTCCTCCTCCTCCTCGCTATGGAGAGAATGATTGACAATGACAAAATCACATTAGATTGCGGCAGAAGATGGGATAGCGTGATGCTACATAATATCGCCACGTTCCGGGTTTGGAACAGATGAGAAAGCAAATTAACAAACACATTCTTTGCCACATCCCTGGTTGTTTTCTGACTTCTTGACTTCCTGGTTTCATTCATTTTCAGAGATGAAAATTACAGATAAATATTTAGCACCTCCACAGTTGGAGACAAATCCACCAGTATGACCCAAATAATCCCAGGCTGAACTCATTAGGTCTTTAAACAGCCTTTATCTCACAGCCTTCTAGCTGATCCTCCTGATATGCTTCACATGAGCAACCGACACACAAACAGACACACACAGACCAATACACACCCAAATAAATACACAGACACATACAGACATATACACACACTGACACACAGCATTTGTTTTTCTACCATAAACCTAATGGGTTTAACCTAATCTTAACCTAATCTTAACCTAATCTCATACCTCAATGTAACCTATCCCTGATGCGTAAGACAAACCTCTAATACTGATACCTAAGAGTGAATCCAGTAAATCTCAATTGTAAGATCTATCCTAAACCTAACCCCTGTCTAAACCTAACCCCTGTCTAAACCTAACCCCTGTCTAAACCTAACCCCTGTCTAAACCTAACCCCTATCTAAACCTAACCCCTAAGTTGTAAATAGGTTTCAGTATCTGTGTGGGGATCTCCGTCCCTCTTTGGACTTCCTAACCAACATACCCCCGTCAGTCAGGTTAGACAACTTCACCTCATCCACCCTGATCCTGAACATTGGTGTTCCACAAGGCTGCGTGTTGAGACCCTCAACACCTCAGCACTGGCCCAGCAGCGCCTTTTTGAGCAGGATGCAGAAGGACCATCTGTCTTCCAGGCTTCGTGTGTACTTTTATCGCAGCACAATCGAGAGCATTCTAAGTATGCCTCAGTGTGGTTTATCGGTTGCTCAGAAGCCGAGCGGAAGGCCCTGCCACGGGAGGGGAAACCGGCCAGCACATCACTGGTGCCCAGCTCTCAGCCATCGTAGAAATCCAGCGGAAGTGATGTCTGCACAGGGCGCGTGGCATCACCAGGGACCCTTCACATCCAGGCCACAAACTGTTTTTCCTCTTCCCTTCAGACGGGCCATACAGGTCTCTCTGTTCCCACGCCAGCAGACTCAGGAACAGTTTCTTTCCATCCACTGTAACCCTGCTGAACTCTGACCCATCACTACCACCCCCCCGCCTCTCAGGGACTTTGTTGCACTACTCCCTTTGTACTACTGGACTGTGACACTGCCTTGCAAAGTCAGATAAGGACGTTTAGTGGTTACAGGTACATGTCGACCTCTGGAACCTCACTGCTGTTATCCCTGCATTTCAGTTATACATGCTACTTTACTCCTTCAATCTGCCTAGAATATAGAATGACATGTAGAATTGCCATTTGTTCTCCCATAACTATCCCACTAGTAATATAAATATACATAATGCTTTTACATTGTCTGTCCTCTATTTGCTCTTCGGATTAGATGCTTACTGTATTTAGTTGTACTGTACTTGTACTCGTTCAATGACAAAGTTGAATCTGATCTAATCTGGTCCCCAATGTATTGTCAATCATTTATCACACAAACACACAGACACGCACAGACAGAGACAGACACGCACAGACAGAGACAGACACGCACAGACAGAGACAGACACGCAGACGGGGACGGACACGCACAGACAGAGACAGACATGCAGACGGGGACGGACACACAGAGACAGACACATCCAGACAAATAACCAGGCAGACAGTGGGAGGAGTTTTAGTTGTCTGTTGGTTGTCTGTTCCTCTACATTGTCACTGTTATAAGAAAAGGATGATGCAATTTTTACATATCATTATCATTACCGTTGATGTTATTGTCTTTTAATAGCTTTCATGTTCTTGTTATCTGTTATATTTTTATTTTATGACATGACTTTTGAACAATTAGCTGGCTACATTATTAAAAACTTTGTGCATCTCTCTCCCTGTCTGAGACTGTCTGAGATTTATCGTTTTTTTTGGATTAATTATTTTCCGTTGAAGTCGTGGAAATATTAATAAGCTCATTGCCGGGTGCCAAAGGCAGTGAGATGGGAGAATTCATTTAAGTTGATAAAATATTCATTTTGAAAAATGTTAATAATTTAATCCCATGTCCAATTAGTAATTAATCACATCAAAAGTTATGAAAAACCGAACAGCAAAACTCAAAAAAATGAAAAAAGATTTTTTTAATGTAATTTTGATATGTAGGAGATTATGCATTAGTCAAAAGTAAACATTTCCGGCAACTGTGTGTTTGTTTGTTGGTTTTTCTGTGTGTTTCTGACTGTCTTTGTGTGTGTTTTGTGGTGTGTGGGCATGTGTTACCCACCTGCGGGGGAGAAAATCAGCAGAGGCAAAACATGACAAATGTACCATGTGGGGACTAGGACAAAACAGTACCCTCTCTTTACATCCGTCTTTCTCCTTCTAATCCTCTCTCTCATCCCTCTCCTCCCACCTCCTTCTCCAGGCCTGTCAGCATCAGCTTCACTGGTCTCCTTGGCGTGGATGATAGCGTCCTATCAGAAGACGCTCAGGGACTCCAGGGACGATAAGCTTCCCATGTCTTACAAGGCCGTAATCGTCCAGATGTTCTGGCACTTCTTCACCATCGGGGCACGGACCATCGCCTTCGCCCTCTTCGCCTCCGTGTTCCAGGTGATGCGACACGCCGTCCAGAACCTGCGTTGACAAAAACACAATTACCCAGAGGCAGCACATATGTCCCTTTCCTGTGAGAGAAAATTAAACCAGTGCTAGCATTAATTGCAAGTTACATTCAACCCAGTGTTAAATGTAACATTTCCAGTCTCTTTTTTTCCACAAATCCTAGTTACAGGATTCCTGGTTATCCTGCCGTTTTCCCTCCAGATGGAATTCTGTAGAAAAATAAACTGTAAATGTTCCGAAAGTTAACCATTGTCTGTCTGGGCCTTGCAGCTGTACTTCGGCATCTTCATTGTGACCCACTGGTGCGTAATGACCTTCTGGGTCATCCAGGGCGAGACGGACTTCTGCATGTCCAAGTGGGAGGAGATCATCTACAACATGGTGGTGGGCATCATCTACATATTCTGCTGGTTCAACGTGAAGGCGGGCCACGCCCGGTTCCGGATGTGCCTCTACTACTCGGTGTCCCTGGTGGAGAACGTGTCCCTCGTTGCGGCGTGGTACCTTTACCGCGGGCCGCAGACCTCCGACTTCTACGCCCTCATCGTGGTGTGTGTTGTGGTGTGCAGCTATGCCCTCGGGATGTTCTTCATGTTCGTGTACTACTGTCTGCTCCACCCGGACGGCCCGGTGTTCGGGGCCCAGTGGAGGGGCTGCGTGGAGGAGGGCAGCGTGATGGTGGAATCCTGCGTGACCCCGGCCGAGGCCTCCCCACTCCCCCCTCCAGATGTAATCACCTCGCCCCCCAGGACCCTGACTCGGACCAGGGGGGCAGACCGAGGGGAGGTACCGGGCGACCTGGCGGTGTTCCAGGTCCGGTCCACCTCCATGGCGCTGGCCGCCCGGACCTCCAGGACCCAGGGGCCGGTGATCCGCATTGACCTGCCCAGGAAGAGCTACCCTGCCTGGGATGCGCACTTCATTGACAGGCGGCTACGAAAGACCATCCTGGTCCTGGAGAACACGTCGCCGGTGACGCCAAGAATCCAGTACCGGAGCTTTGGCAGCGCCAAAGAGGTGATGGAGTATGAGACTACCGTGTAGCGCTCCACGCCTGGCACCGAGGGTCGCCGTCCTCCTCACCACTCCGCCTGCTCCCTCTGTGGGGGGGGACGAGCAGACTACCATATAATGTAACATAGCTGCGCTACCTCCTCCGGGCCAGCAGGGGGCGCCGCTCGCCACCGACCAGGTGAAGGTATAAATAGTGGTGCTTAATGTCTACTCTCTTGTGGAAGTCAGTGGATGGTGATGTGCCGGTGTGTAAAAGGCTCCTGAACAAACTATGCTGCCCTGTGAAAAGGTGATGAGTAGAGAACAGACAAGTATACATACAGGTGTAGGACAGGGGTCAAGGTATAGGTGAGATGTACCAGGGCATCAGGTCAGTCAGGTAGTGGGTCGTCAGTAGATTCTATCGCCACAAAGTCATGAATCGAGCCTATTTCAACCATTAGCTTTTAAAATATTTAACCTAATTCTGACTTTATCCCTAAACCTCAACCAGATGGTTACCTAACTGCCTCACCCTAGCCTTGAATTGAGACTGAAAAACATGTTGACTTTGGGGTTGTAGAATCCACTGGAGACCCACTATGTACCTGTGCAGGTGTAACTCGGCATTGCTAAGTGTCACTTCCTGTAATTCCTGCAGGAGCCAATCACCTGTGGCCAAGTTCAAGGGTGAGAGGTTCAGAGCTCGGGTAAGGTCATCCATGACCTAATGGAAAAACTGTATCAGATAGTCGCCGGGATGTGTCTCTCAGCACTGGGAAAACACAGATGACACAATAAAAGAGTGAACTCAATCCTGTAAATAATGATCCTGATATTCAACTTTATACAATGAGAATTATGATGACGGTGATGATAATGATGGTGATGATAATGATGGTGATGATAATGACGGTGATGATTATGGTGATTATGATAAAGATGATAATGATGATAATGATAAACACTGATATGATTCAATACACCGTTTAGCTGAAATTAGGACTCAGAGATGGTTTGGTTGAAACCTTGGTTTTAAGGTTTTAGTTAAATAGCAGTGCTGTTAAAGAGGCGTGGAAACTTTGGAGTTTAGCTAATTCAATCATCCATTACCTTATAAACAATATGTATGTATTTATTGTTTATTTTTGTTTATTTTTTATATTTTTATATTGTTTTCTCAATCAGTGGCCATGTCTTTGATAATGTTTCTTATCAAGGTGTAATCATAATATATATAAATGTATATTTGTTTTTTATTCATGATATGTATATATTAGAGATTCTGATTCTGGGTGGGTAATGGTATTTTAGGTTTGTCTGTGCGTGTGTCGGTGGATGTGTGCGTGCATGCGTACGTGTGTGTGTGTGTGTGTGTACGCGTGCACGAGTGTGTTGATGCGTGCGTGTAAGAGTGTTTGCATGTGTGTTTGTTTGCTTGACTGGTCATTTGGTTATGCCGCTTTTCTATCACTAGAGAGAACAAGCAGATAAAAGGTATATTCGAAGACAAAAAAATGAAAAGCTGTGATACACATGTAGTTGGTAAAATACCCCAGTAAAACGGCTGACTGAACAGCCTTTAAAACCATATGCACTTGGAGTTGGTGTTTTTTCCAGTAACCAATTAAGTCTTATATCTGATGTTAACAATCTCCATTGGGATTTGGGTAACACCAGGTATTGTGAAGAAAAATGGCCATTCAGAGTTACAGTAAAACAGGATGATTTTAAAGTTTATATATATATATACTGTATATACAGATGTACGTGTTTAATGACGGTTGAGTAGTGTCACCTGTGTCCATGACTGTCAAGCTAATTAAGGTCATAATTACACTGGAGCAGACTGGGAACAATGGCTGCTCCTGCAGTGATGAAACGAACACAGCAGTCACCAACAGAGGTCCTCTCCCTGATGCAAATGTCACCTCCAAAATGCCAAAAGGGTTTGAACGTTCCGATTTCCTCCGGGGTAACAGTGCCCGAGCACCCCCCATGAATGACAGCTGTCACTAGGAGTGTTGTCACTTGACAGGCGCGAGAGGTGTCGTCATGGCTACCGGGGTTGGGTGCAGTTGTGTTGTGGTGATGAGACGGCCCAGAGCCCAGCGTAGCGGCTTTCACATAGAAATGCTGCCATTTGTCACAAGGTCTTTACAATGGGGATGTCCAATGCGTTTGCTGGTTTAGTTCATTGCTCTACGTTTGTCTACGGCTGTGGTAACCTTTGACCCTGGCACACAGAATCTCAGTTCACCATCACACCTCCCCGACACACCTCCACTACACACCTCCCCGACGCACCTCCACTACGCACCTCCCCGACGCACCTCCCCGACGCACCTCCCCGACGCACCTCCCCGACGCACCTCCCCGACGCACCTCCCCGACGCACCTCCCCGACGCACCTCCCCGACGCACCTCCCCGACGCACCTCCCCGACGCACCTCCCCGACACACCTCCACTACACACCTCCCCGACGCACCTCCCCGACGCACCTCCCCGACGCACCTCCCCGACGCACCTCCCCTACGCACCTCCACTACACTATTTTGGAATTATAATCCGCAAATCCGAGACCAATCTAATGACTCAATTTACAGATTCTCTCCTGAGAGAGAAAATCAAAGCACCAAGATCACATGAAACAATTTTGTTTTACATTTGTTTTTGTAATTTGGTTTCTGAATCTTAAATGGTATTGGGAATTTGAACAGCTGGTGGTTGTTTTAGGTTTTATTTGTGTTGTCTTCAACCTCTCTCATATTAGTCTTCTCTCTTTCCATCTCTTTGTTTCTTTTCTCTCTTTTTCATTTGGTTTTGTTCTTCTACCTCTGCATCACTTTTGGAAATGCACCAAACATTGTTTATTTCATGTCCCTTTTATTTTCTCAAAGAATGAACAGCAAGTCAGTGTCCAACAGGCTTTGAGAATGAGTTGAGTCTGCACTACTCAGCACACATTTGAATGACTTCATATTAATACAGAATTAGATTGAAATATCACAAAGATATGACTCCAGTGTATAGACAGCATGTTATTCTCTAACCCTAAATGTAGTTTTACCTTAAACCGAACCCCTAAACCCGGGGACCCCTAAACCCAGGAACCCCTAAACCGGGAATAGCCTTGTTCTCTTAGGAACCAGCAAACAAAACCTTGTTTGGGACCGATATGTCTGGTTTTACTGTCATTGTCGGCCCCACTTGATAAATGATACCAGAATCACCCACCACAGTCCATAACATGAATTTATAATTTTTTCAACATTTACCTGTTTATTTTACTTTTTTTATTATGCTGTAGCTTTTGTATTTGCCACTTGTCTTGGCGACGGCAGTAAAGCACACACACAAACAACCAGCGATTTACAAGGAGGGTTGTCAAGAGGACAACAAAGAATATTTTTAAGTCAATTTGTCTGATTACACCTCCCCGACGCACCTCCCCGACGCACCTCCCCGACGCACCTCCCCGACGCACCTCCCCTACGCACCTCCACTACACTATTTTGGAATTACAAGGAGAAGACAAGGCAATACAAACTAGCTTGAGCCCCACTTTTTAGACAAATGTATGAATGAATTGGTAGTCTGCAGGGCCCAGTTCATCTGGACTCTCAAATCAAATGTCTACTGTTGGTCGATGATCTGGTGCTTGGTCAATATCGCAATCAAAATACTTGGTGGTGGATCAGCTTACAACTGTTCCCTAACCCAAAATGATGAAAGGTCTTGGTTCCATACAGACACAGTGAGCTTGGCTCTGCTATCAGGGGAGGCTGTCACAGATACTGCGCAGAGCTTATAATATAAAACTTGAAATGTCTTTATTCTTTTGAAACGCTTGTGTGTAATGTGTATTTTCCTTCTTTCAAAAGGAAATGTCGTTGAAGGCCATTAAAATGAAATTGATCTGAACATTTAAGAGAGTGAGAGGAGGAAGAAGAAGAGGGAGTGTGTGTGTGTGTGTGTGTGTGTGTGTGTGTGTGTGTGTGTGTGTGTGTGTGTGTGTGTGTGTGTGTGTGTGTGTGTGTGTGTTTTTTGAGGTAAAGGCTGCACTAGCCAATGACATGATGGGTAATTGCCTGCGACTTTTTCTCCAGTTTGGGAGACAGCAGGAAGAGGGAGGAAGGAGGTGTGACCTAATCTAGCAATAGTTGCTCCCTAGTCAAGGTCACCTAAGAATCTTCATGGCGTGCTCTCTACAGCACAACACACACTGTACAGCACAACACACACTGTACAGCATCACACACACTGTACAGCACAACACACTCTCTACAGCACAACACACACTGCACAGCACAACACACACTGTACAGCACAACACACTCTCTACAGCACAACACACACTGTACAGCACAACACACACTGCACAGCACAACACACACTGTACAGCACAACACACACTGTACAGCATCACACACTCTCTACAGCACAACACACACTGTACAGCATCACACACACTCGCCACAGCACAACACACACTGTACAGCATCACACACACTCTCTACAGCACAACACACACTGTACAGCATCACACACACTCTCAACAGCACAACACACACTCTACAGCATCACACACACTCTCTACAGCACAACACACACTGTACAGCACAACACACACTGTACAGCATCACACACAC
>JACXGJ010016522.1:0-11982 GCA_016801105.1 Esox niger
ACACACACACACACACACACACACAGTTGAAAGTAAAGGCACAAAACATGCACACAAAAACACACAACATCCCTGTAAACAGGTGAGGGAGGGGAGTGAGGACACAGGCGCTGGCTGGGTCTTTTTCTATCAACGGAGGTGAAAATGAAATCTGGGCGCAGCGAAGGATACCGTTGGCCATGATTACGACCTTTTGTCGAGGGGTGTGAAATTCACCGGCTCCTATAGAGACGTATTCCCCAAAGTTTCCATTCAATAAAGGGGCCGAAAATGAAAATATTATTTTCTCACAGAACGGGCTGATGGGATTTGTTGTTTTCCTCACGGCGGGCGTCTAATATCATCTGACATGCCGTGACCCGCCTGAATGCAATTTGTGTCTTAATATCCAGCTTACACCAGCCAAGGCCCCTTGAGACGCTCAGTGTTAGCAGGCTTTCTCTCTTTTCCCCCACATACTTTCCCCCTCTCTTTATCCGTCCCTTTCGCTCTTCCTATTTCACTCTCTCTGTCTACCTATCTGTCACCTACCTCTCTATCTCTCTGTCTCACTCTCTTTCTTCATTGTTTTTTAATAAACCATCTAGGGAGGTTTCTGCCTCTGCCAAACAATGGGAAGCAACTCTCATTTTCTGCTCTGAGATCTGCCCTTGGGCAACATTGTACACACACACACACACACACACACACACACACACACACACACACACGCATGCACACTTACACACAGAGGTAAGGACAGGTCGGACTGACAGGAAACCCTACCTGTTTAACCATCCATTACTGTCCCAGTCTCTGGGGACTCAGGTGTTCAACACGGCAGCCGCCTGATCCAAAACCACTGACACTAAATGAATAAGCACCGGTGCTGCGGTGGCCCCAAATGAAGAGGCCGGCGGCACTCGCCTATTTCCACACGCTCTCGTTCTTATTTATTTATTTATTTTCGCTTATCCTTCTCCCCTTTTTGGGATTGAAGGAGAGGCCCGCTGGAACAGGGCTGGGTGTTTATTTGGGTCAGGAGACAAATCATCTTTCATGTGTATGACACCGGGGCAAAGTGGCTGGACGGAGTGAGGAATGAGGATGGAGAGGAAGATGAGTCCCGGATGATGAAGAACGGCGGCGTGCGGCGTCTCGGGACAACCCACCTCTTCTCTCGTGCTCCCTCCATTTCATTCTAATATGCTGGCTAATGTACCATGGAAATACACCGCGGACGATGTAGAGAGGAGAGAGTGAGGGGCGGGGGAGGAGGAGGGGGGGAAATACGGGAGCAGGAGGGATGAAGTAAAGTTGAGGGAGGTGGAGGGGCAAGTGGATGCGGTGGAATAAGAGGATGAGGAGTTGGGGAAGGGATGACAGAGGGGGGGGGGACTGGAAGGAGGGAAGCATCAAAGAAGGACAAGGGGGAAGGTGGGGGAGGAGGAGTTGGGGAAGGAATGGAAAAGGATGGAGAGGAAAGAGGGGAGAGAAGTGACATGGAAGCACAATGAAGGGGCAGATCCAGTTTGTATGAAGTAAGAACTACTGGTGGATGAAGGTAGTAACTTGGGTGGCTTTCTGGCATGTTGATTATAAACGTTTACCTCAGTCCCCCTGCCTCTGTCTCCCACTCCCTGCCCCTCTGTCTCCCACTCCCTGCCCCTCTGTCTCCCACTCCCTGCCCCTCTGTCACCCACTCCCTGCCCCTCTGTCACCCACTCCCTGCCCCTCTGTCACCCTCTGCCTCTGTCACCCTCTGTCAGCCACTATTTCTCTCTTCTACTCCATTCTGCTCTCTTTCTGTCCCTCCCTCCTTTTTAAGCAGCTCATTCTCTCCTCCTGTGTTCTAATGGAAAAGCCTTAGGCTAGAACCTTCCCAGCCGTAGGGACATCCATCTTGGTGTGTCACGGTCTCTCGCCGCCTGGGCAAAAAATCTTTGCGATGCGCACGCCTATTTTTCTCCAGTAAATCAAATCTTCCCTTCCTTCAGAAAGATGAATGCTCAGGGGTTGGTGTGTTATGGGGAAAATCAATGCGGGCCAAATTGAAACAGTATGCCTCCCCATTGATCTGGCCTTGGGAGATCGAAACTAACAGCTTTGTAACTGTTCCCGTGGACAGTTAGCTGACCTGTAATGGACAAACTATCAATATTAGCATTCCTGTTTTAGCTTGCAGCATGTCACTGTACAGCCAAGAAGCGTCATGGTAAAATAGAAGCACTGCTCCCACAGAAAGTGCAGGACGGTTTTGGGTGTGTTTTTTCTGTCTACTGAATTCCTTTGTGTGCGACACACAACAGCCGTTGTGTTATCAAGTGTATGTCTGGAAGGTAACCCATCTGGGGATTTATTTTTATCCCGTCATCCTAACCCTGTTATCTCTATTATTGTGTGATATTCCGTAGAAAGTTTTTCTGTTTTTGGGTTACAGAGCTGATGTGCAAAAACATAGTTGTGGAGGACGTTCTCCCTGGTAACTGTCTCCCTGGTAACTGTCTCCCTGGTAACTGTCTCCCTGGTAACTGTCTCCCTGGTAACTGTCTCCCTGGTAACTGTCTCCCTGGTAACTGTCTCCCTGGTAACTGTCTCCCTGGTAACTGTCCAAGTCTCTGGAGTGGACATCCTTGTCTAACCAAGGGTTTACGCAGTCCTCTTATCCCGGCTCATCCCCAACACAGACCGTAACGTTCCCACTCCCCGGATGACTCTGTCACCCAGACGCACAACAAGCGGCTGACAACTGCAGTTTTAGTCACAGGCTCAGTTTGGCTGCGGGTCACACCGATGCTTCGTCCCAAACGCGCAGAACACGGAGCGGGCAGAGCCAGTGTCCGATGTGTGGCCAACGTAACGGGCGCCGCGCACATACAACGAGGGGTTCCCCGTCCGCACGCTATGACACGTACCCCAGGCCTGTCCTGGGTCCGGCTGCTTCTGGCAGAAGGGGTTTGTGGGTCGTGCGGTGCAGCTGGACCCAGACTGTCTGGAGGATCGCCCAGTAAGGTAGTTGGAGCGCCAGCATGTCAATAAGGATGATCAGTGTCAGGACCTCGACCACGACTGTTATCCATCGCTGTGTGGTAGGACCGTCGCGCACGCAGACACAGGCACACACACTTAAACTGAGAGAGTGTGTGTGTGCAAGAGAAGAGGACATGCACATTGTTGGCCTGACAGATGTGTAATCCGTGGCGGTTGTCTGTATAAGGTTGAGAGCAGGTTCTCAAGTGCTTGTTTGTCTCATGTAAAACCGCTGTCTGCTGCCCTTATCTGTCCATGGACTTCCCCCAGCTGAACCGAGGCCCCAGCATAAACACCAGGCCCGGGATCCAAATGGACCCCAATCCAGATGTGGGTCTCTTGTATACGTTTCATAATCCGTAGCGGTAAATCTTTTTGGTTTTTAAAGGATGGAGGTACCCTTGATTGAGCTTAGAACAGATGCAATGGGGTTCTTACCGGCCTGTAACATTTTTGGATTATATTAGGATGGCTGAAACTCACCTTTGTCCTCCTTAGAGTGTATAATAGCTTAAATCAAAACACTGAACTAAACACTAAGGCTTTGGATGTGTGGTACATGGCTGGTGTTTAACAGGGCAGTGGGCTCTTCCCAGGCATGGCTCCTCTCTTGCTAACCCTTGCTAGCGTTGTTAGCTGGCCTAACTGAAAGTTTAACAGGGCAGTGGGCTGTTCCCAGGCATGGCTCCTCTCTTGCTAACCCTTGCTAGCGTTGTTAGCTGGGCTAACTGAAACAACGTTAATGGTTTTTGCTTCGCTTATAAACACCGGAGGGCTGTGGTGCAAACATGCGTGCTGACCCCGAGCCGGCACGCAGAGAAAGAGCAGCTGTCAGACTCCAGCGCTACTCCACAGCATCCGCCTTCCATCCTCTCTCTGGGATGAAGGATCGCTGTTTCCTTTAGAGTCCGCTCTGTCCGATGCCTTCTCCAAAATCAATTAGCCCAACCAGAAAGCTGGAGTTGAGCCGGCACGGCGGCCCCTGTCTGGCCATCCATCTGCAGTCATCTTTTAAGCCGTAAACAGTTTTTGCCCTAAACAGCATCGGTTTAGACGAAAGCCGAGACGTCAATGATGCTCATCTTTAGTAAATGAGCCAGTTGCTATCGAGACAGAAATCTCGAGCGCCGAGCCTTAAACGGATTTAAAGTGAACCGCTTTGCCTCGTTCATCACGCCACGCATGTCTGGGTAGAAAAGGAAAAAAATAACAGTAATGACATGTGGGAAAGGGGACGACGTCTCTTACTCTAAATCTCCCCACAGCGGCGTGTTAAAGTTTAACAGGCCAACATTCCGTACATATATAAAATGATGTGTGTCTGTTCGGGCTGAACCCACGGTACATGCGTGATGTCAAGGGTTATGGATATGAATTAAAATATGCCCTAATGATAACATTCCCCTCCAACTGTGTATACAATACAGTGGCTGGTTTTGTAGGAAATGGTAACAAAGTGTCACGGTGCGGCGTATTAACGGCTGACGCTGTCCACATGTTGCCACGGACGGCTAACGGCTACGCCGGCCTCAGTCGCTGGGGTCCAGGAATGAAACTAATGCTCTCACTCTCCAGGGATCAAAGGCTTAAGGGATTTAGCGCCGGATAATGTGGCTATTCGTTTTGTTTTCCGGGCCGCTTCGCGATGGGATTCGGATGCATTCGGTCTGTGGCTCCCTGGTGAGTTGAAGTGCCATGGCCCCTGGGGGTTCCTGCTTTGTTGGGTGAACTCGTCCGGCTCGTCCTCCCCGTGTTGTGGACTTCCTGTAGTCGTAGTGTAACAGGGGGCCCCCTTTTCCATTCCCCTCCCTTGGTCTCAAAGCCCCACTACGTCCCTCCACGTAGGACCTAGGATCGGCTACCGGGTCGAGCTCCTTTATGTAGCCACTCTCCAGATTTATGTGTTCCATATACCCTTAAGGAAGTATATGGCTTTGGCCGGGCCAGGTCACCATAAGATGGCCCTGATCAATATCACAATGAAAAGCCGTCGGGCAAGTTTTTAACGTTCTTTTTTTCCCCTTCTATTCTCTATCACTCTCTCCATCCTCACGGGATGCAATATCTGGGGAGTATCGATTGCTCCAGGTCCAGTAGTTAGTCAAGAGGCTATCTCCTTTGACTAACCCAGTTTTCGCTGTGTGGGTGTCTGACTCCCCAGCCCCCCCCCCCTCTCTGGGTGATAGATTGGTGCTCTCCTAGCCACTGTAATTACACACAGGCCACAGACGGTCGTTTATTTCAACACTTCCACCATTTACCAAAAAATCCGCTTTTATCTTCGGGGTCCAATGGCTTTCTTCTGCAGCGGAAGCAGAAAAGGGCTCATAAAATACTGGACAATAGAGGGAGATGGTGGCGGAGGGCAGACATCCTTTACACTGTGACCTCCAGGTTCCAATCTGCCTGTTGGATTTACTTTCATCTTCATCCGTGGTTCTCTGGTTCCCGACCAGCGCCACCTACAGGACAACAGTTAACGCAGTGGGGTTCTAAAGATATTCAAAGAGCCTGGATGGCTGGCTGGCTGGCTGGCTGGCTGGCTGGATGGCTGGCTGGATGGCTATCCACTTGAAATCTCTGGTTTGGGAGGCAAAATAAGACCTGCGCCGATTGATTCTATCCTGTTTGAACTTGGTGTCACTTTCAGACAAGGCAAAATTAATTGTGGTGGGGGGGTGCTATATGTTCACAGAAATTCTATTGTGTGATCATATAACGGGGGTGCCCCCTTTAACACTGCGTACTGGTTCTGCGATGTGCACGTGGGCAGGAGTGGGTCTCTCTAGCGCTGGTGGCCCCGCCACGCGTGTAGTTGTTTGATGAAGCGTGAGTGCCCGCCATCGCCCAGCCCCACCGCCCCTTGGACCACCCCCGACATCCTCTGGCTCTCTGGCGCTCTCCAAGCCCAAGTGCAGCACTTGACATGATTAGGTGATGTGCACACAGTCGTTGTACCGTAAGTGCTGTGTAATTGGCGCGGGCGGCTGATGGAGGGAGTGGAGCCTCATGAATACGCCGGACAGACGAGTTGGACGAGCCTGTCACTGGCCGGCGTCGCACTAACACCAGGAGAGGAGGGGACTAGATTACACCGCTAACGGGGTTGGAGGTCTCACGGTCTGTCTGTCTCCTTGCATGTCCGTCTGTCTCTCTGCAAGTCTGTGTCTGTCTGTGTCCGTTCCATAGACATGACCGTCCCCTAGACATGACCATCCCTGTCTCCCTGCCTGCCTGCCTGTCTCCCTGCCTGCCTGCCTGTCTCCCTGCCTGCCTGCCTGCCTGTCTCCCTGCCTGCCTGCCTGCCTGTCTCCCTGCCTGCCTGTCTCCCTGCCTGCCTGCCTGCCTGTCTCCCTGCCTGCCTGCCTGCCTGCCTCCCTCCCTGCCTGCCTGCCTGCCTCTCTCCCTGCCTGCCTGCCTGTCTCTCTCCCTGCCTGCCTGCCTGTCTCTCTCCCTGCCTGCTTGCCTGTCTCACTCCCTGCCTGCTTGCCTGTCTCACTCCCTGCTTGCCTGTCTCACTCCCTGCCTGCTTGCCTCTCTCCCTGCCTGCCTCCCTGCCCGTCCTGACTGTGTTGATACTAGAAATGGAATCTTAGACAGATTTCCAAACCTCCTGAGATTTCCCCAATCCCAAATGAGCGCAGGCCTTCTTCAGTTTCTCACATTGTGTGTTCGGAGCTGCTCTGTGCCCATTCAGATTTGTCATGAGATCCAAGTTCAGCGTTGAAGGGTTGAGGTCACAAGACTATCAGGAGACCCCTGATAATGACTGAATTATGCAATTCAGCTCCAGTGGACACGGGCTCCTTCATTACCCAGCAGCAGTGATAGATATGCCTAAATGCATGTTGTCAAAACCTTAACTAAAAATGTGATGCCTCATCTAGAACACAGTCTGTACCAGACCAACGGGCACATGCATCTTCTTGGCTGTGTGTTTGCAGATTAACCCCTGCTGCGTTGTTTCATATTTAGCTTGATGTATATACTTCAGATAATAATACACTTTTATTTTGTAAAAACAACATGTAGACAAAATGGTTTCATAACATGCCAGAGATTGAAACAAACAAGCAATTTGGCTAATATTTACTGCCACTTTTTCCACCCAGGCTTTTCCTCTAAATCTCCACACCTTCCCCAGGAAGCGCAATATAATTAGTCTGCCATTTCCCAGCCATTGTGGCAGAATGTACACCGAGCTTAATTGCTGCTAATTGGGCGTGAGCGCATGTGTGTGTGTGTGTGGGGGGGGGGTATTGAGCCCATCTGCAATTAGGACTATATTTGCATTTTTCATTTTGCCGTGTGTGTGTGTGTGTGTGTGTGTGTTTGTGTTGCAGTGCGTCTGCAGCCTTTTGCGTGCCCAACCCAAAGGAGTGCTTAAATCGTTATAGAGGAGTAATGTTATATCCCTACACCCTTCGCTCTGTTGTTCCTAGTTAGCTGCTCCGTTTGGTTTTCATCCTGGGATCATGAAGGACTCCGGGTGGCATTCAATAGTTTGGGCTGATTGTGGTGAATTTCGGCATTGTTGCCCGGTGCCATCGGTACGGTCGTCTGATCACCAGGTCCTGGAGTCCAATGGTGCTTACTAAAGTACCAGGTGTTGTAATGAGTAACAAATTACATTATTATCTTATTCTTAATGTTTTGTGCGGTACACAATCATGCGGGATTGTTTTGCGTATTCATGTTTTCATTACATCCCCCAATCACAGACTCATCAGCTGTGGCACAAATTCATATTCAGGTCCACTGTAGTCAGTCAAAAAAAGACAGCTTAGAGTCGTCTGTTGATGAAACATACAAGAGTCTGTGGGGGGGGGAGGGGCACTGTGACCCCAAAGTCACCTTTGTGGAACACAAACAACAACGCAACAGCATTAGGTGGGCTGGATTTACATACAATGCATGGAAATAGTCTGTTTCAGGTACTTCATTTGACTGAGACGCATTAACGCCCGTGCTGAACGGCCCTTAACCACGCCCCCTTTTCCACAGCGAGGCCCTTTCATTTTAATTTGAAGCCGGCTCCGGCGCTAGGTCCCGCGACTGACAACGCTTGACAAAGAGAAGGGACTCTTGTGCTGCCGTCGCATGACAAATCCTCCGTCCATCCCCTCTCAGTTTCTTATAAACACACGGCTTATGCAAATCGTAGGAAATGATCTCCTCGATAGCGGCGCCGCTTGAGCAAATTGAGGCGCTGTCAATGAGTTTCCTTGCATTAATAATAAAAAAAAGCAGAGCGAGAAATCTCACCACCTCTGCATATATAAAATCCTAGTGACTGTACCCAAATGAATGGCGTCTATGGGATTATTAATGACTGTTTGTCCCGCTTTGTGGTGATGTATGAAAGACATGCTGTACCTTGCATGTCCATTTGTAATGATATAGGTCACGGAGAACAATTTGCATAATCTCTAGCCTGAAATGAACCCCTCCACACGGTAATATCTGCACACACATTCACCCCCCCCCCTTCCACTCATCCCAGCTTAACAATCATTATTCACCAAAGTTAATTTCGCCAGGGGTGTAAATGATCTGGCCCGGCAATCCGTGACGCTTCACCATTCCTAATGTATTTCCGAAAAAAAATCGGAAGGCCACGCAAATAGCATTTAAGAACCCGAGATGTTGCTTGGGCAATGCAGCCTGCTCCTGCTAGGCAGGTTCTGATTGGATCTTGATGGATGACTATCGTTTGTCCTTGTCAGAAAAAGAACAATTCGGGCATTGAAATAAGAGTGCTATCAAAGTTTCAGTGGCTTCCAGAGAGAATCTATTACCATGTTTTAACTGCCTGTGCTCCAGCTTTGAGAGGCCCCAGATAAGCGATATGGCTCTCGTACAAAGCCAACTTAAATTCTCATTTATTTATTTGTCAAAAAATAATTAATTGAGGTTAATGTCTTTGTCCTCCACACTTGAATAGATGGTGCGTTTCAAAGTCAATGTGTGTGCATGTTCTCTTTCTTTCTGTGTACGTATCGAAGCTGTGAACCCTTTAGTATGTCGAACCAAAGTCAATATAACTGTGCTGAAGAACTATTAATTACTCATAAGTAATGGTATTTTAGTAATGACTGTCGTACCTTCGTGTCGCTGGTCAACACATAATGTTAGTCGCTTATTGACAATACTCTAGAGTTTAGGTTCTTGGCGAGGGTGAGCACAGTTCTCAGTTTAGCCGTGATGTTCTGCGCTAACGAAAACAGACCATCTCTGTGGATAGTTGTCACCTGTGGACCACCTTGAACCACATCAACGACCAGTGTTATTTTACATGTCCGGAAACGGACCAGAACGGACAGCGGGACCTTTTCAGCGCCATTTGACTGAATCCAGTCCAGGGTGCTCTTTAGCACAATGTAGACAGAAGAACAGACGCCGACCTCCGGCCCGAAAACTGGGACATTCTCTGCGTAATCCCCAAATGCGTCTTTTCACTGCTCGTCTCTCTCTAATTTACCACCCGTTTACGCTCTTGGTGCAACAGAAGCTTGGACCAGGAGTCAGGCTTTAGTTGTGGCTGTTTGTTGTGTCTCTGACCAGGCTGCTGATTAACTGAGCCTGAAGCCGGCCCTCACTGGGCCATGGGCTTCTGTACACTGCTAGGATTGAACCGTTGGTTTGTTTTGTTGTCTTCCCAGTGGCATTGTGCACTTGAACCGTGTCCTGTTTTGACATTTCAGTGGTTCAGTTCATGTTTTAAAGGGTCATGGGTTGTGTGTTTATTTCTGTTGATGCTACTTTGGCTTTCAGTTTTCCGTGCACGAAGGTGTTTGTTTGAGTTTCTCTCACTTAGTCATTAGCGAGATGCAACCTGCACACAAATCCATGGAACTGCACCGAGTAAAATGTATAATGTGAGAGGCTCAGTGTTAGAGATCCTTGGATTGCCTTTGGTCTGCTAATGTTGGTAAACCGACTTTTCCTAACTCTGATCCCAAAATCCATCCAAGAATACTATGCCCTTTTATTACTTTACATACATGTCTTCTCTTTACCAGTGTGATTTATGTTAAACAGGTTCAGCCAGGCACGGTAATATGTTAAGTATTTCTTCACAAAGTGTACAAACTCACACATACATGAACAACCACATGCTTTGCAACTGTGTTCCAACCCTTGGCAACTTGTACCCGGTAATTTTCTCTGTTTGATATTGTGTTTTAACATTCACAATCGATTTCTTATTGTTAGGTGACATTGGTTTTAAGTTTGAGACGCATACAGAACTGAAACAGGCTGAATACTTACGCAAACAACATGTTTGCTGTGGAAGCTCCTAGTTTACACAGATAAAATAAACTGTACTATTGGCCTCCATATGTTCAAGTTGTTTTCTCATTTATGTGGATAAAATGAAGACCAAAGAGTATTATACTGAAGTAAAAAAATGTTCAATGAACATGCATAGATTAGAAAAATAGTAAAAATAAATGTGAATATGTTTACATTTCCCAGGGAGCACAGATTGGTCAATAATCAGGAAGCAGAAACCACTCCCCAGGCACTGCCAAGACAAAATATATCCTTCCCCTCAAAATGCAGTGCTGAAACCACACAGGAGCCAGAAATCCTGTTAAACTACAGGAGCTACAGAGTTCAGTGGCTGGGAGGGGAATGATATTACACTGGTCAACCACATAAAAGGTTCTGCATTAAACTGTCCTGGAAGTGGCAAGAAGGGAACCTTAATTCCAAAAGTACCACTGGAAAGCATGAGAGATGACTGAATGTACGGTGGTGGCAGCATCATGCTGTAGGGGTCATTTTCGTCAGCCGCGACTGGGTATCTGGTTACAACTTTATGAAGAATGGGCGGAGCAAAATGGAGGGAATACTGCAAGAGAACCTTTTCAGTCTGCTCAAAAACAGTACTTGCCAGGAAGTTGGATTAGCTCAAGTGCAGAACATTAAATGTATCAGCCCAATCAAAACTTGAGAATCTGTGTCTCTATTTGAAAATTGCGGTTCGCGAGCGTTGTTCAACCAACCAGAACAGCCCAGAGGATATCTCCCAAGACGA
This sequence comes from Esox niger, assembly GCA_016801105.1. Classification (NCBI taxonomy): domain Eukaryota; kingdom Metazoa; phylum Chordata; class Actinopteri; order Esociformes; family Esocidae; genus Esox; species Esox niger. Next base: position 11,054 of record JACXGJ010016522.1, read on the forward strand.
CTGTGTGAAAATCACTCTGAAACTGTGCGCAGCTGGTGAATACTTACCAAATACTTTTATTGCAACGCAGAGAGTCTCTCCCGAACATAAACATGTGTAGGGGTCAAATGCTTATATAAGGAATATATATCAGTATTTCTGTTTTTCTTAAAAATATTTCCCCACATAAAACAAGTCTTACTTTTCAATAATTGATTCTGTGTGTTAGTGTAATAAAATAAAATATCAACCTAACTACATTTTAATGTGACATTTTGAAATTGTTTAAAATGTGAGAATTGGACAGAGGTTAGAATACTTCTGCGACGCATTGTACCTGTCTGAAACGCGCGCACACACACACACACACACACACACACACACTCCATTTAAGACAACAGGCGCGTCCCTGCAGGCCATAACGAGCTAGGCTTTTATGAGTAAACTAATTACTAATTACACAAGTGGTTTGTGGGTAACGCGCCGTGGCGCTGGCCTTTTGTGATTTTAATTGTTGCTGTGCTGAAGAATGAGCGCCACCGTAATTCTGCCAGGCCAGCCCCTTGCAGGATGGATGAGCTCTGAATAATTTATCATCTTTGTGGAAACACGCTCAGCGTTCGCACACGCAAACACACCCACACACACGTGTGCAGTGTGTGTGTGTGTTGCCACCGCTGTGATCTCCGCAGGGGATTGATTGGCGGCAGCAAGGTACCGGGGCGGATGGACTTCCAAGGCCTTTTATTAGAAGTCCCATTGTGGGCCCGTGACGCGGCCGACCCATCACGAGTGGAGATCGTTCCGGAACACTGTGACTAATTACTCCAGCTCACGCCGGCGGAGGACATTCGTCTGATGGATGTGAGGGAAACCTCCTTGTAGGAAAATAAAGTGTGTGTGTGTGTGTGTGTGTGTGTGTGTGTGTGTGTGTGTGTGTGTGTGTGTGT